>JAOTQE010100120.1:0-26102 GCA_025631205.1 Nesometra sesokonis
CTGGTTGCTATGGGGTGATTGTGTTTTTCTTAATCGCCATTGCGTGAAAAGAATTGAGGGCGCCTGACTTAATTTGTTTGTTTAGAACAGCAGTGACTTAGGCGGAGTTGACTGTATTATTGCAATTAATCTGTATTTCAGAATAAACCATCAACCATCACTATCAATACAGTATTATCTAAGTCGGTATCATCCAATACCAGCACTACTAACTGTATAACCAAGCCTACTACCGACCACTGAGTTGTCATTTATCTCGGACAGTCATAAATAAAATTCAGATTTGGAACCGGTGTCAATGCTTCCTTCTTTATAATTATGATGAAAACGCATCGTTACAGTCATGATTAGCAGAGGCAGATCCAGCAAGTTGGACAAGCCCAAGTGTGAGATTTTAACAGAAAAATGACAACAGGCGTGGGCCCAGGGCCCAAAAATACTTTTCTTTACAGATGCTCTCAGGTGCACTTTCAGTAGTGCAAAAGGGGGACCGGTTTGGAGGCCGCTTTAATCCGTGCCTAGTTAGTCTAGGTTATTAGTATGTTCAAAAACGCAAAGACCATATGTTTCACAATCAACTGATTCTAAATATCTCGCACATGAACGATTTGATAACAGCAGGTTTGAGATTATGAAACACTGTACTGTACATATACTGTAGTAAAACGCAACTTTGTTTGGAAATTATTTATAGGCAAAAGGATTCATTTCCGAGGGAGAAGGGCATATCCTTTTCAAACAATGTAAGCAACCACATGCAGAGGTTATTTAATTCACTGATTAACTGCTTAAATTCATGAATGCACTCACACCATAACTACCTGACATTAAAAAAATGAGGTTTTTTTAGTGTTTGTATTTGTCATTTTTTTAATGTATGACGATGTATTTATGGCTACATTTATTTATTTGAATCATTAGTGTATTATGTATTCATATGCGTTACATTCCTACATAGGAAGAAAACAAATGTTGGTGTCAATTTGATTTTTTTGATTTGAAATATGCTGCAACTATGATGGGAAGCAAAAGCCTACAATACTAATTTAGCCTGCAAAAAATGATTACAGTTAAACTTGCCTAAGTCTACCCTACCTAAGTCAAATTATTTCTAAGTTGAATTTACATTTCATGCCAGACTGATGATTTTTTTATTAATTACTTAGTTAATTAATAGACAAGTCAAATTGGTGTCAATGCAACTCTGGAACTTAAGTTTGTTTCAGGGTTCATACACATCAATCAAGTAAATATTCATATTTTCTAAATTTTAAGGACATGCAATAGATGGTCTTCCTATGCATGGTTCAAAAACATAAAATTGAACCTTTAAAGTTTAATGAAAATAGCTGTTTCAATGATTCAATTCAAGGATAATTAGCATATTCCAGGAGATTCCAGTATTGGAAAATGCATGTTTGTTTTCCAAGACCTTCAAGGAAGCATATGAACCCTGTTGGTTGTATAGTTGGGAGAAACCACTGTAATTGTACCTCAATGCCTTGGAAACTTCCTACAATAAACATATGTCTGGGAGGCATTGCAGCATTTACTTGGAGACTGGAGCACAATCCTCAAGAATGTTGAGGAAAATGCTTTCAACATATTTCTGAGATGTCGCAAAAATGTCTCTGCAGTTTGGAGCACAAGCCATTTTTATGCTGGAGACGTCTCCGCAGCTGCAAGTTGAAGACGTCACAGAGACTTTTTCGTTGGTGAAATACAGCCTAGAAATGATGTCAAAGTCAACTAACTGTAGTTGAAAAGTACAGTAAGCTTTATTAATGTTATTTAACCTACTAAACTAAGTCAATACAGTATGCATATTTTAATACAAGATACAAAAATAAGCATCGCCCCTTTTGAGTAAATTTCAAAACAAATTCAAGTTTCATCATACCTTATAATCATCATCATTTTCAGATAATTTCCTCGAGTCCAATTTGTAAGTTTTTTTCCATTGATCAACGTTTTCCCCTTCGCCAGCTTTTCGTAAGTTGAAGTCTTTTTTATAACGGTTCTGGTTTAACTGTGCTTTGTATTCTTCCAGGGTCATTTCTTGGGCCTCGTCTTCTATTACTTCGTTTGTTTTTCCCTCGTCTTGGTTCTCATTATCCCTGAAACAAAAGTTAAGACTAATGCTATTAAATACAGCAAAATTGAATAGTGGCTTGTACCGAAATTTAATGAATGGCTACCAGAAAAGTATAGTAGTGAAAATACTTTAGGAACATGAAACTTACTGGAATGTTTCGCTAAGGATGAAATGCTTATTATGTAAAACTAAGCACATACCATCTAGGCAGCAATAGACATTTTTTGTGCACACTGCACGCCCCTCCCCCATTATTGGCAAAGCTTAGTTGCGCCCCCTATATGAGGGGTGTCTGGTGTAAAATTGACTTATAAAACAAAAATTTGAGAAAAACAGGGCACCCGAACACAAAAAATGTTGTAATAAACTTTTTTTGCTCGTCAGAACAAACCGGCAACCACGCAAACCCGGACCCAAAAAAGAGCGCCCCCTTGACTTATAAAACAAAAATTAGACCAAAACAGGGCACCTGAACACAGAAAATGGGGTAGTAAACTTTTTTTTACTCGTCAGAACAAATCGGCAACTACGCCCACCCGAACCCGAAAAGGGCGCCACCTCTTTCTTGACAATGAGGGCTTATAAGGCTGAATTGCCAACAAGGGTTAGGGTTGGAATACAGACAAGAGCTTGTAGAGCTCAAGTGGTAGCTCATAGAGCTGCTGGTCCAACAAAAGCTCCTACATAGAGTGGTAGTGCCAAGGGCTGCAACATAGATATTTTCATGACTTAAAAATAAACTTGTGTCATCCGCAAATCTAATAGTTCTGACAACATCACTAACATAATTTAAAACATTAATATACAACAGAAATAAAAGCCCATAGGGCTGGAGGGCTCATAGGGCTGGAGCACCGACATGAGAACATAGTGGTGGAGTGCCAGACAGCATGTAGGGCTGGAACACAAGCACCAGGCAAGTATTTGCCTCTAACTCTAGCTTGGGAATGCAGCACCGCCAACTCTCAAATTGTAAATTAAGGTTCATGAGACTAGGCTACAATATTTCAAATTACTTACTTTTGAACATTGGGATCGCCATCTTCTACTTGGGTACTCCAATCTTGACTCTCATCAGTCACATTGGAAGTGTCAAGTTCGCTATGTAAAAAAAAGAATTTAATAAAATAGTCATAGGCAATGAGGGTTAACCCATTTCAAATCGAAGGGGCTACTCAAATTTATTCCCAATGTGCAAGCCAATCAGCAAGAGGTCCAGGCTGATAGGCTTCAGACCACCACAATTGCAGTGTTCTGTGCCATAAAAAACATTACAACAATTGTTAAGAAACCCTTGTAATTTGTAGGATAAAAAGGAGTGGTCACTACAGTCAAACTTTGCTAAATTGCCTAAAACAACTAATTTTTAAGTCAATTTTTTTCAATGCCACTTTGGAATTGTCTTTAGGCAAGATTGACTGTAATACCAAGACAGTTTTTTTATGTAGAATTAATAAAAAAAATAATTTTAAATAATAAAGTTTGTTCAATTTCGATAGTTTCAATATTCTCTGGATGCTTTATTTCGTTCAAATCATGTCGGACCTTATAATTAAATTTTTCATCAATAAATAAGCATACCCCACCACCTCTTGTTGATTCTATGACCATGTAATGTTGAGAGGACAACCATTTGACGATGTGCCGTAAAAAGTAATGCATGTAAAGCAGATGTAAAGCAATGGTCACAGGCCAACACTTGTGCCTGCCTCTGTGCCTTCCCACACCAGCGTCCGCTTCGTGGAAACCGGTCACCCACATCCACCTCGTCCACTACCGTCTATGGTAAGAAACTAACATTGCATGGAGCTTCAAGGCATGGGTTTGCATGAAAAAACATTTCCATCCAAGAAAAAAGACAATAGCCAAGTGTTTAAATAAGCCTTCATTCTAATAGCATAGTTCAAAACCTGTTCTCTCCGTTTTTTTTTTCCAAAGTACCACTCCCTAAAGCTCTTCCTGCAACATTTTACAAAGTATGATGAAGATATCTCATGCTGTAAGGGTGTGTACATTTGCTATTTTATGCGATAAGACATTGATAAATACTTTTTAGTGAGGGTAAATATAAAAATATGACTTACCCAACCTCATCTCGTAAATTATTTCCCCAGTTGTGTGGTCCATTTCCTTCTCGTTTCTCATGTGGCTTAATTGAGCTAAACAAACAATAATCAACATTAAAATTCAATGATATTATTACGATAATTTGTTCAACATTACTTTTGTATACAGTTGCAGTCAATATTTAACTCATATTAACAATTAAGTCTTTCAGAAACTTCAGGATTGTCAGGGATTGCCTTTGCGTGGGTTTCGGCCAATCAGGGATTAATTAAGCGGGGCAGAAATGCAGAAATCATTTTACCAAAAATAGATTCTAACAACCATTAAATGATTAAATTTTGTTACTGAGATACTACACAAGTCCTACAATAGTTGAATCAATTACTACTGAAGTATTGTGGTGGTGTTTGCTATGAGTTTTCGGAGGTTTGCATTGTATTTTTAAGGTATTTTCATAAAAATCATCATTTTACCTAAAAAATAGATTCTTGCTAGTGAGCCCAGTACGCTGCTAGTCACAAGATCAAGCATGGATCCAAGGGGGCAACAACCACATTGGCTTGGCAGAAAGTTATTTGCATCCAAAGAAAGAATGATTTTTGCAAACCGTATACATCCAAAAGTGCACAACCAAGCATAGAGAAAAATGTTATGATCCTTAGATGGGCCCGGTGCCTATTGCTGTCATTGTTAAAATCTCACTTGTGCTTTGCATTGGATGCCACTAATCCCACTTTGCAGGAACCACCCCAGGACCAGATTTAGGAGGCGCAGCTGGTGCACACCCCAAATTATCATCAAAACGTAGTTTGCTCCTCTTATATTTGGAGCGCCGGGTCCAAAATCCACCATAAAAACCAAAAAGGCCATGTTCATCACATTTTTTTTCAGATCTCAAATGTGCATTTGGGTACAGTATACATCTAAATTGATTACATGATTTAGAAAATGGATATTTTTTTTTGGAGCACGAAATGTTACATCAAGGCTCACCAAATACCTTGCCGGACGCCCATTCAATGGTAACAAAACATTTTCATCCACGCAACCACAATTGTTTACCTTGTTGCCTAACACAGGGTTTATACACTGAGTGAAATCAATTTCCATATCTTTTTCAACACTTTTCCAGAACCAAAAATATAAATTTCACAAACAATGAAAAATATGGTTTATTAATTTTTTTACATTTTTAAATATTTTGATAACTTTTTCATAACCCAAGTTATTTTCCAGGGCCTTCAAAATATTGAATTTAATTTTCATACATTTCCATAACTTTCCAAAACCTGTATGACCACTGCTAACATCATTTATTACATCAATTAAGTCTTTACATCATATTAAATTTGAGGCAACCAAACTTTAGGCATTGGTATACTGACTGGAGAGCAAATACTATATTCTGTACATTTTTAGGTAAAGTTCATAATAAACTAAAGGTCAAAAATTCAAAAGTGTTCAATAGGAGGTCAAATCAATCTGACCTTGTTATGGTCCAATACATCTGGTAGACAAGCAACTCATTACTGACACCACAACGTATTCTTATGCACTGTGACTTCGATTTTTTGGCTTGTTTTTGTCAAAGTTTTATTGTTAAAATTTAGCGTTTTAAACATTATAAACAATACAATTACATTAAATAATATATATTTAATGGTCAGAAGATGATAAATATCAGTAATTATTAATAAAACATATTTAAAAATCGAGTTGAAGTTGTGCTATATTGCACTAAATAGATAGGCTGTGGTGTTTGCTTGTCTACCAGAAGAGTGTGTACTTAGTAGGTGTTCACTGAACCGTAACAATATGAAACCTCCCTATTGTTATTAGATTACAAACGGTCATCATTTTTTTGGTTGGAGTTTTGGGACACGTCTCCTGCATATAGGGTTGACTGAGAATGAGATGGGCTAATAATGGACAATCAATTTCACGAAGACAAACAAATCATTGCAAACATCATCCTTTACTATAACCAAAATTTTGAATAAGCGTGTTTGTATAATTGTTCATTTAATTAAAAACAGTTATAAAATATTATGCTGTAAATTTTACATTAGGAACCCAATTTTCATGGTAAAAGATGAAAAAAGAATTAGAGGTGGGCATAAAATTCAGGATGGGGCGGTGACGCTAATTTTTTTATTTGGCCTTATGCTGCCGATGATTGCTTGTCCCGCTTACAGTATACTGTATACTAACCTTGTCCAGTCAGGACGTTTCATCTTGGCATCTTCCCCTATCATCAGGGTGGGGGTGCGGAGTTCATCTTGGGGTCAGTGTTAACACACTAAACAATATTTCTTGTCCAATACGCTAGCACCTAGGCTTTAGTATAATCATTATAGTTTGTTATCCTAATCCTGTTTTACTTTAATTAATATTTTTATGTATTTAATTTTTTAATCAATATTACTTTAAATTAAATTTAATATTGGAACAGTCAACTCTACCAACCACGTTGGACTGACCTTTTTGTTCAAATTCTGTGGATTGTTTGGTTTAAAGAGAGAGTCAAGTTTGCCTAGCCTATGATAATATTAGGCCCCATAAAAATAATTATTAGTTTATCACACTACCACAGCATAAAATCTGATGAGGGCAGGAGGTTTTTTTTAACCGACACTCTGATGTTGTAGTGATCTCACGTTGGGGTCGCCGCAAATATAACGCAGATACCACTGCAGCGAATATTGATCATTGTAAGCCTATTTCTAGTTGTATACATCATTGTGAGCTCAATAAACGATCATATAAACTTCTGTTAAGAAAGTCCAAAACATGGCAAGTGAATATAACAGAAAAACGATCGTTTGAATACTGTAAAGTAAAATGAGTAAATAAAAATCAGTATTTCAACAAAAGTGATGCGGGCGGGGGTGATAAACTAATAATTTTTGTTATAGGGCGTTAACCTGGTTTCATGATTTTAGAGTTTTAAGGTCTTGTTTATAGTGAAATTTAGTTTACCAAGTCCTTGGTTTTGTGAGAGAGTTGACTCTAATAACATAAGGCAGAATTTAAAATTGTTCGTTGCAAACTTTTTTTCTCCCCTTTAGAAAAGAAATCATACTCATTGGTTGCGTTATGATGTAAATAAATATGGCCCGGTGTCATATTAATTTGATACCTCTATCGGTATCAGATTTAGACATCATTTAAAACAAGACAATTGAAAGAATCTTAATTTAAAACAGATGCAAATAAAACTTTGACATCAAACAATAGATTAGTAAATAATGTAGGCCCAGGGCGGTTATTTTACACTCCATTGAAACAGAGTTATAATAGGTTTTCATAAGCTTGGTGACTATGTAAACAAAAGTTTAATTCTTTTGACCAACAAACAAAAAGTTTACAACTTATAGGAATTAAATATTATAGTAGCTCCATCCAAATTGCATTGTTTTTTTGACATGTTATTGTTATGGAACATGTCAAAATTACTGTAGTAATCTATTGCTCCTGAGCTATACTTTCTTTGGGGACTGTATTATATTGTACACAGGATCACATCCCAACATGTTGATTTCAGTAATTCTTTTTCAGCTACTGAACTAATACTGCTGTAAATGAATTACTGCAGTAACTAGATTTTGACATGGTCCCTTATTTTTTTTTTAAATATCTGATTAATCAATTTATTCAGGGTTTCCAAGAAATGTAACACCAAAAATTAACTCTCCATGTGCAGCTATCGTCTTGCGAGATAGGAGGCCGACGACAAAATACTGTAGAAATTATCCATAAAACATTTTGAGGTACACTTAGGCGAGAATAAAAAAAACATAGGGTAAAAATCTGATGTTTATCCATGGGTGGTACTGTATGTCCGTTCGCGCAAAACTCTGAATTCCTCTACAATTTTACTGGAGCAAACTTATGTCCTCTTTCTAATGACCTTCAATGGCCCATTATCTAACAAATAATATGTTTTAGGGTATTGTATTAATGTAAATACAAAAAAAAACTGCACAACTCTCGATGATATGAAAAAATGGTGTTCAAATCAAGTAAAACATTGGTTTCGGTGTTAAATCCACGGGCAGCCTGCAATTAACACGCCATTCGGGCGAAACCAAGATTTTTTAACTGGTTAATAACGGTGTAAAACAAAAAAAAGTTGTGCGAACAGGCCCTTACACAGTACTATAAGAATACAACACGATAAATTAAAATACTAACTGTATTAATTAAAGGCAATTTAATAAGTGAAACATTAATAAAGTAGTTGGCAAGTTCTATTGTATCTTATTGGTTGACATGCATGCATACCAATCCTGAGTTGTGGGTTCAATACTAATACTATCTTTAGATAGGATTTACTGTATTCCACGACTGTAAACGACGCTACCTAAGCATCATTTATTATACATAGAGAAACGATACAGTAAATCAGGAAACAACATCTAGAATTGCCAAGTTACTTACTGGTTTAGATATGAATGAAAAAAGAATACCAAGTGAAAATTTAAAATGTCATCAAAGGCAGTTGGCCCTGAATAATCTGAACCAGTTAAATCATTAGATTTACAAGATGACAACAAAACTCATCAGTGTGTGGGATAAATGCTGCACCCAGGGAGCTAGCAAGCATCCAATTTTGACTAAAATGCGCTTATTGCCACTTTTTTTTGTTTTTTACCTTGTATTAGCAGAATCTGTTGTATTTACCATGTTTTTAATGCAAAACGACAAGATTCTAGAATATGTTCATATGTCATTTTTACCTTATTGTTGAGCCTTCTCATGTAAATTAGGCCAAAAAAAAACTTGCTTGTTGTCCCTTTAAATCTCAAAAAATGAAGGTCAGGTTTTCTGTTTTGCCCATAATATTTTATTTCATTCATTCAAATTCTGGCTTGTAAAGGTATTTTTAATCAAATCACTTAATGTAATGGGTAGTACATAAAAATAGCCAAAATCCTTGTGTTAAAAACTTTTAAACAGATTGCTTTTGTTAATGTTTTTTTAAAATAAAAACTAAATTAAAAAAAATTCCAATCCCTCCAATGAAATTTGAATAAAGTGATACCAAACAAACAAGTTTTTGTGTAGGCCTTAATGTTCCAATTCATTTTTTTTGTTACATATTCTTCTAATGGATGAGAAAGCAGCATGATGTAATGTTTGTGTGAGACATCCACAATGGTGCCCATGCATGCGGCTGAGTTTGTACTGTAGATATCATGTATTTACTGATGGTCTTTCCCATGTTTATACAATTCAAGGACAAATTCAGAAAAACATGTGTTTAGTACAGTACTGCCTAGTAGCATCGGAATTACCCAGATCTGAGTGTCATCTGCATTAAAATAATTATTTAGCTTGCCATCCTGTATTGCCACAACAACCAACTAGCGGCTATGACTACTGTAATTTAGGTACTATATAGGAAGTTGCATAACTCCTCTTCAGTTTATAAAGTGGCAAATATATGCATCCAATATCACAACAACTCAATTGTTTTGTAAAGCTGTGAAGTACTGTACCTTTCTTCCCAGTTAGACAAAGTACCGTACAAAGTATAAAGGAAAATATTTAAAAATGCGTGATAAGTATTCTTTCTCGAGGTCTGTAAATAAGAAGCGTAAAAAGTCAAAAAGTGAGAATAATGTTAAACAAATTACTACCGTCAATTCAATGGGTAAGTTTAGTTATTAAGCCTATTTTGTAATATGCTTTGTTTAGTGGAGCTTAAAATAGAGAGTGACCTGAAATGTTTTCAATTGCCTTTGGTGTTTTTTGTTTGTGCAATAGAAGGTTCCATAGCATATGCTCCATTCATAGCTTTTTAACTTGAGGGTGTTCAATTATGCTCACCTGAAAACATAAGACATTACAGTTAGATTTTAACAATGTTATTTTGTTATTAAACAGGGACCTTCACATGCGCGAAAAAAATCGAGATTTGAAAATTGATTTTTGCATTGCAATTAAACGATTTTTGTGTGTGTATGTGTGTGAAAAAAAAAAAATTTAAGAACTCTCGCAATTCACAGTCCTTCTTGCGATTTTTCAGAATTATCGTGATAATTTGCCGAGCGCTAATCTGTTGTGCATGACACAGTATCTTTCGTGTGTATAATAAACGCTCACAAAAGAGAAGAATTGATTTTTGGATCGCGATCTATAGAAAAAAAATTTATTTTCAGATCTCGATTTTTCCATGTGTGTGAACGTTCCTAATAAAAAAATATACAAGGGCAAATAAAAAATTGTTAAGTGTCAACTCATGAATAAATGTCAGAGGAGGAAGGGCAATTTTTATTTTGGTATTATTTACTATATTTTTATGATGGTCATCCCCATAGATTTGTATCATCTTTAACCAATTGGATCAACAACTTTGTTTTGACCATGTAACCGTTTTATGATTTTTAGACAAAATAACATACCTAATGATGCAAATTTAAATGGATTTCATCATTAAAAGTAACTTGGCAAAAAACTTACAAAACATACATTTCTCTCAAGTTATCTTTAAAAAAATCACAGGCGGCTAGAAATTCAGGTGCAGGCGGTGGCTGTTAAATTAAAAAATTGTTAGTCCAAACCTTGGCCAGTAGAATGTTTAAGGAATATATACAAAGTGTTTGTTTAAACTTTGCAATAATTTGTGTACTGTAATTGTAATTTCATTGCAGAGCTTCTGTTATAGTATAAATCTACATTGTTTTTATTTTTATTGTAAATGAGTGGATAAATTAGTACTTTTAAATGATCACTGAATTTTCAGTGTGGTGTATCTAATAAATTTATTAGCTGTGCACATTGACAGAAAACTGAGTCACAAAAAGACTGCATGTTTCAAACAATCTACTGTATCTTGATGCAATCATCAATCCAGGTCCATGCTAAATCAGATGTTTTTCATAACGCAGTGGCTATTGTTACACCAGTCGTAATTTCAGGATTGAGATTACGACTGGTGTAACAATAGCCACGACATTTTCATAAAGTCTCAACTGTATAAACTGTACTGTATGGAACCAAATAAAATTGATGAAGGATTTAGGTACTCTGTTATTAGTTTATACATTGAAGATTTCCATAGTACAACAAAAAAAATTGATGAGTAAAAGGTGGATGTTCAACGAAGCTCTAATTCATTGAAAATTAATTTGTGCCACTGTTATCTACTGTAAATGACTGATGACTAGCGCATACAAATCTTGTGCTACTGTAGGCCTGGCCTACCATGCGTCTCGCGATACATTTTGTTCTGTCTCATCTGAAAACATTGAAGTGTTTTTGTTAATGTGCATAGTAGTATCTTTATTGTGTTAAATTAGTATATTTGTACGCAGTGTCATGACCACAACCAATCAGATACTATTTACTGAAGGTTTATTTAATTTAATTCTTTTTAATTCTATTTCCTTTATTTAATGCATTATTTTGCTTACATATTGAATATTTCTGTATTTTATTTTCTTCTATGTGATTTTTATTTATTTTTGTTTTGTTATTTTTATGTTTTCATTTCAGGCATCATATCTACCATCAACTTTCATTTTTCGCAATTTTTGTTCAGATATAAACGTTATTCACTATGATGCGTTCAATGCGAGAACGTTTATCTTTCAAAAAGCGAAACAGAAAACATAAGAAGATTATCAATGAAGATCCTGCAAAGAAAAGTACCTTATTATTTTTTGTTTGCTTTATAAATTCTAACCTGCAATGCTTGTCTTTCTTTATTTATTGGTTTTCTGCTTTTATGTAGTTCTGTAACTTTCTGTGAATAACCTTTTGCCTACTGTCTCTTTGGTGCTTCATTCATAACTCTTTTTTTTTTTTAAATATAAAAGTTCATTTTCTGTCTTTATCTAGCTATTCTTACAGTTTCATTCTATATTCCACAGTGCATCTCATTAATTATTTTAACAAATTCTGCTTTTTTTTGTTTCATTGGTATTTCTTTATGGGTAACTAACTTGATCAACTGCAAATACATTTATAGTACACCGCATGATAATACTATCATGCGGTGTATATTTTTTAGTATAACCGCAATATAAAAAAATAAAATTACTTAATGTGCTTTTTATGTTACTGTACATTGTATTGTACAGTATAACTAAGAGATCAGTCTTGAGTTTTTATCTAATGTGGATAGAATTAATACATTTTCTATGTGTAATAAACAATGTAATTGTTCTACATGAATGGTGTTTTCTCTCATAAATACTTTTTAATATCCATAAGAACTATAACAATGTGCCCTAATGTTTTTTGCCACAGTACATTACAGTCTTGTCATGATGGCATGTATCTCATTGCTTGGAGTATGCATTATACTTTCGTACATTACAGCATGGAGGAATATTATCCCTCTGTGATTACAGAGGCTTCTGGTGAAATGTGTTTGTTTTAACCATATCCCTCCAATTATAACACTACTGTACCTTTGGGACCAGGGTTGTTAAGCTATTTAGTACAGTAGCATTCATCTCCAGGGAGTTTCCAATTGGATTGAGTGGCTAGTGGTGAAAAGTCTGTTGGCAACAAAATTCTGTTGGCATTTCATTTTAGTAGTAGAGTATGTTGCTCAAGAAGAAAATTTTCACAAAAAATCAAACAAAATTACCATTACCAACAGTAGTCATATGGGGTTGCTATTACTATAAAAACTCTATTTTATTCAAAAGGTCTAATCAACTTCAAGTAAGGATGTACGCCTACAATGCATATCCTAAGCAATAAGATAACGAATCAAGGCAGGATTCAATATTTCTACATAAATTATGTCATCATCAATAATGATGTCATAATTTATGTAGAAATATCGAATAATGATGCTGTGTATCTCATCTTGGAGTAACTTTTTATTTAATTGATTTTAAAAATTGTGAATTTCTGGGATTCTATGGTGTGTGGTTTTATTGTTTTTAGTTATTGGCCATGTTTCTGAAGGAATTTCAGATTATCTGATAAAACATTATCCAATGGAAATCCATTTAAAAACTGTAACTGCACAAACTCAGTCTAGACCAAAATGCATGTATTCTAATGAATTTTTATTTTTTCATGTGGCATCACGGTAAAATCGTTGATAAGATCAAGTTTGACCCCCAGGACAAGGGGAAAAATGATCGCATTTAGGTCAATTATTGGATAATTATCAGATAGTTTTTTTTCCCTGTGGAAACAGCCAATGATCTGTTAATGTTTTGATTTTTTTTTTCTGTTTACTGTAACAGTGTAAAAATCATAGCTCACAGAATGTTGAAATATTTCTTTGACAGTTGAACAACCTATTTTTTTTTTTCATGAAACAAATCCACAGGGGTGTAATTTTGAAAATCAATAGGTGGTGGAGATTAATTTTAGGGGGGGGGGGAAATAAGTCCCTGGGGACTAATAATTTAATTTATAATTTTTAAATCTATAACTTGGATCTAATTTATGTAATTGTTAAATTTCTTATATCGACTGATAAAATTAAACTTCAATGAAGAGTTTCTCTGCCATTACTGATTGTTGGAGATAGATTTCTTAAATTGAAACTGTTGGCCAATTGCATGTTTTATTACATAGGCTAGTCTGTACAGTGAAGTGGTTGTATGAGTCATGATGGAGAATAGAGATTTAGCTTAGATAAAGCATGGGCATATTGTTATTAAATTCCGTCATAAACTGTGGTCTAGCAGAATTATTGTATCTAATCTATGGTTATTCCTAATCCACAGATGTTAAAAAGTACAAGAGATAACCAAGTTGGGATTGGCTTAATGTGTGAGGTTCATGCCAAATGCATGCCGTTTAGACTGGGGCCAGTGGATTATCAAGGGCCCCGTTTGTGAGGTTCTGGGAGAGTGAAGCTTTATAAGAACTACAAAACAATTACTAGAATGTATCTAATGCAAAAAATATGTCAAATATACAGAAGAACCACAATAGCATTAGAGTAACCCAACTTAATATGAGCGAGCGTGAGCACAGCCAGATTTGTACATTTTTAATTGTTTTCCCTTTGTGACCATACCTTGCTGTTTTTTGCATAGTCATGTGTGCGACTTTCATCAGTTTATAGTAGCATGTAAAATCAAGTGAGAAACATAACCAGTTATTGAAAGATAGACCCGCGATTTATAGGTTTAATTACCGACATAGCGGCATTCAATAAAAACCATTAGATCTTTTTCTTAGAGCACACTGTTGATTTCAAAGCTTTTTACTTAGGCAGTTAGGTTTGAGATTTAGTCTCTAGGTATATATTATCTACTACAAAAACCATGGCAAGTGTGATATTTTATAGCAAAGCATGATTTTGTGAGAGGGCCTCAAATGTGCAAGTGTCAGGCCGATATACGAGACATGGTGTGTCCCCAAGCCAGTTAATGTCCTGCAGAATTTTACCTTCAGAGAAATCACTTATTTAAAATTGTTGTAACATTGGATGAAAATCAAAATCTTAATCATCTTTTTACAATGCTTGAAATACAAATTTATTATTAATTACTGGACTGTTACCACCTGGAGGTGTATTGTGGGTTTCTATGGAATCTACACACATTTGTACAGTAGACCAAAATACTACACTATGCCCACAAAACTAAAAATGCGTTTTCTGGCGGAACAGAAAAATATCAAAAACTCTAATATAGAATGTCATCACACGCTTTAGTGGCACAGTCTGTTGAGACATTGTTTAACAGTAACCATTCTATTGAGGCAAAGGTCTCTTGTTCGATTCCCATTGTGGGTAATATCATTTTTTTAAAATTTAAAATCTATTAATTGTTTTCTGATTTTAGAAAAAAAAATGAGTGTGTATGCGTCAATCTAAATATTTAGAATGGTTTTTAGCTAATTTCTTCTTTCAAACTGCCTTGCCAAAACTACAACAATATCTTAGAATTTTAATGTGATGTGTCCCACTAGTGGTATAGAGTAATTAATGGAAGATTGCTTTTACACCCAAAAATAAAAAGTAGTGAAGGTACAGTATTAGGTGGTTCTTCACATTCTTGCAGTACACATGATGTTGTGAGACCAATGTAGTTGATCCTTATTAGGATTGTTTTAAACCTAGGCCGGCTCTGTTACAGCTGGTATTGTTGCAGCATGGTTGAAGGTATCAACAAAATCACTTGTTATCTAATCTTGTACTTATCAGGTTGTGATTAGTCACTGTGAAATTATGATAGCATTATAAATATCAACTGTACAGTACATACCACGTATAACAAAAAGTTTGTTTAATCTAGCGAACAAGCTTGATTCTGTTCATAATTGTTAGTTTCACAATACTAATTGGAATGAAAAAGATTCTTCAACATTCATATTTTACCTCCTTACCTGCAAGTATCCGATAATTTTAAAATGCAAAAAGAATTTTATTTACATTTTTCTTTTCATTTCTGAATTGGTCCTATATTATGTTTTTTTTTTACAAATTTTAGGTGCATGAGGAAATATGATGACCAAAATTGAGAGTTGCACCATTATGTAGATGAGACTTCCTCAGTTTTACTTCTGTAGTAATTTTAGTATAAACTTAGTTGCTATAAAAGCAGGGGTTTGCTTTATTCTTGAGACCATCAACGGTCTACTATAGTATATACTGTATTACACAGTACTTTTCACTATCTTGTAATTTTTTTTTAATAGCTTGAGTTTAGAAGAAGATTTAATGTTTCTATTCCAGGGCAGGCTTTCTAGATATTGCTAAAATTCATCTATATATGTTAAAGCATCATATCCGTAGTGCTAATGCATTCAATGATGGACATTTTGAATTTGTATACTATTAATAACAGTATTATCTCTTCAGGTGGCATGTTCATTAGTCTAGTGTTTTAAGCATTATTAAGTGAGTTGTTATTCCAAGTAGATCTACTTTAGACATCCTACTGTTGTTTGATATAGAAGTCCATGATATAAGCTTGTTTTATTTTACAGAAGTGACTTTTATTAACCATTGGATATAAATTACATTTAAAGGGTTATGGCCCATTTACACTGTGACCATAACGATAAATCAATAAAAAGAAGTTTTTTTTTATAGTTAAACAAAATTGAAGAAGTTTTCAGACCAGAAGGGTTCATTCACAATTTGATTGAGTATCATGGCAAATTTGTTTTCATAAAATGTATTACAATGACATCATAATCACTAAAAACAGTAAGATTGTTAAATTGCAATGATTTTTTTTTTTGTTGATGATCATGACATAATTTGATTTGAAAATAAGGTTTCCATTGTATACATAATAAAGGTTCATTCTAGATCCAGGATTGTGATTTGTGGGGTGGGGTTGCTTAAATTCCGATTTTGGTTTTGATATGCAAAGGAAAAAAAATAACAATATCAGGCCTATATTTGCTTCTAAGAGTACCTACTGTATATACGGCTGATGTACAGCTATTTTTTCAGTCCTTTGAAAAAAAATCAAAAATTTTTTTTTTATTTTATTGGGGTTGGGAGTGTGCTTAAGTGTTAACCTCCTCCCCCACTAAATCCGCCAATATAGTAAATTCTTCTCACATTTCTTTGAATTTCTATATATCTTTTTATTGATTTATCGTTGACCGTTATTGTCTTGGTATAAAAATTAACAGGCCTTTAATGTTATATCCACTAGGCATAACTTTAAGAGGATAAGTGTTTTTAAAATTTAGGGACCCATAAGAGTGGCACTTCACTCAAGTCAGGCTAAACTGGTGGTAATCACCGGTTTATACTGAACCATTGATACCTACGATTCCTGGTTCAAATACATACTCTTATTGTGATTGAGCTAGAAGGTCAAAATACAAGATAATAGATCACCATTTTTCAGATGAGTCTTTTCATGGGTTATCCTCTGTGTCAGAATTAAATAAGAAGATCAGAAGATGTTTCTGTTTCCCAATAATAGTGAGGTTTTTGAAAAGAGAATAGAGTCGTTAGACTAAACTAACTTTCCTATTTTTTTCTCTATTTCTCACGTTCTCTATTTCTTGTATTAAAATAAATTTATAAGCAGATAGATGGTATACATAGGCACTGTAAGAACCACATAGCCTGAATTCACTTTTATTGACCATGGAATTATCAATCCTTTGCCCTTCTAATGGCTTTTCTTTTCCTGATTCTTTAATTCTTGTGAAGGCTGTTCAATTGTAGAGGTCATATTGGACTTGTACATTGTTATCATTGTATAGTTTATTTGTACTAGGTCTAGTCTAGCTTTGTATTGTCCTGTTTTCATCAAATTCTCTTTTGTTAAAGTAGGTGGATGAGTTGGCCTTACCTTGTATAACAAAACCACTTAGCATTTATTATTACGAGTTATAATATTTAAGATTGCAATAAAACACTTAACATTTTCATTTACACTATCACACTTTCTGTTTAGAAGGTGTTTGTAAAGGAAAAAATTGTAACTAGAAAATCACATGAAGAACACAGATTTCTTTACTTTGAATTC
Organism: Nesometra sesokonis; assembly: GCA_025631205.1. Taxonomy (NCBI): domain Eukaryota; kingdom Metazoa; phylum Echinodermata; class Crinoidea; order Comatulida; family Antedonidae; genus Nesometra; species Nesometra sesokonis. The sequence goes on from JAOTQE010100120.1 coordinate 17,593, forward strand.
AGTTTTAAATTAAAATTTTATTTTAAAAAAGCATGGAGAAACAAAAGAAGCATTTTTACTGAAGGACAAGATTTAATCAGCCACTATTGTTAGACACTTCTATAATTGAATATGTATGAAGTAAAATATGAAATATTTTTAAAAAGTCAATTGTTATTATTTTTCAAAACTGATCAACCCAAATAAACCAAGTAGGCCTGCTGATATCCCATGAGCTCTTGTTCTGTAACATCCTTCTAAATGAAGTTTGTTTAATTTCTTATTTTCTAAAACTCTGCTTGAAAAATCTTTAGTTGAGAAAACCTGCAATTACATTCATGCGTAGATGATTTTAGTCCCCATGGGGACTATACAATTTTTTTAGAAGTTTTCTACTGTTCGTTGGTTTTTTCTAACTTGTGAGGTCTCACCACAAAATGAGTCGCATCATAGGCGAGATCAAATTGAGATAATCACCAAGTCAAATTTTTGTAAATTTTAGGTTTAATCAATTATGAGTACTATGGTACTTCAATTTTATTGAAATATACTTTTTAGGAGAGTTTTCATACAGCAAAGTGTCCTTCATGCAGATTTTCTGAGATTTATAGTCTTTTAATTGTTTATTTTTCGATTGCTTTATGGGCAATTTTTTCAAAACCGTGTTTCTATACATGAAAACTTCAAATGCTCATATCTTTGGATCTATTAATCCAATAAATGTCATTTAAAGTGTGGATTACAGCTTATGGTATGCTCTATTAGATTGTATCAATAACTCAGTTTTGGATTTTCCTACCATGAGACTCATTTTGTGGTGAGACCTCACATTTGGCCAAGCAGGTACAGTAAATGCTTGACTTGTAATGAAAAATGATCAGTTTATACATTAGTTCAATTCCCCTTCTGGGCTATAAAAAAAATGTTTTAAAACAATCTAGCTTCAAATTTTTCCAACCATCATTAAAAGAGATCATTACTAACATACCTAATCGATCAATTGATTGATCGATTGATTGAAAAATTTAAAATTAATTATTTTAAAATTAATTATTAATTTTCATCTAATTAATAGGGCGGGTAGTTTTGGAGCTCCATCTAGCTAAAAAGAAATAATAATAGTCATTGTTAACCTTTGACCAAGTTAGTGATATATCACAATTTATTATCTAAGTACTGTATTGTTAATAAAAGTGCACTAAAATTCATAAATACAATACAATGGTTTATCTCTACACTTCCTCCTTCAAATCACAGTGGTTTTTGTTAGTATTTAGGTTCACAATACTTTACTGTCATGTGGCTTAATAGTTTCAGTTTCATCATAAAGCAAGAACATTAATGTATCGTTTTGGGTAATTTCCAATATTGTTATTAATATCTATTATTAGGTAGCACAGGGTTAATATGTTGCTTGTACGTGTTGGTGAATGTTCACAGTAAGAACATTTTAATAAATTTGTCAAAATAAAGTATTCTTACTTATACTGTATTACTGATATTGCAGATAGGAAGTTTTGATTTCTCACAGAGATTTGCAAGTGTGGTTACAGTGTGCTAAATTTATTGATTTTCCATGAAATTTCTGTGGTTTTGTTTCCTATCATGTCTGTGTTTCATGAAATTGAGTGTAGATTCATGATAAACCTTTCAGGTGGTCAATATAAACATAAGAAGTTTTGTTTGTAACTATGGTGAAATGCAGATTTTAAGCTAAGCGTACATTAACCTTGCGACTGAAAGCAACTCAACTGATTGGTCGCAATCGATGCGCGGGCACCGTTCACATCGACAGCAACTGACCAGTTGGCAACCCGAGATATCTGTGGGCATTCAGCCAGTTTTCATTTCTAGAGCGCGTACAGTACATGTACATCGAATCGGCAACTCATGTAAACAAAGCTATTTCAGTCAATATTTTAAAGAAACAGGACTGAACTTTTTCCATAACCATGATTCTTGTTTATACCATTCCGGAATACGATGAGTTGAAAAGTCTATGCATTTTCCCGGATACATTCAAATTTGGGTATTCAATTATCCTGGGTGTTCAATTACCTAGTAGACCGTTGCCTTATCCAACTCTAGCAATGAGTTGGATAAGGATAATCTCCGCCAGTGACTTTCTAGTTCGGGGAATTTACACAGACATCATTGGTGTTATCAGTGGCTTAAACTAATCTAATGCTAGTTAGAAATAATTGTCAATCCTCTGACGAACTGTGGAGGTTTTTTTAAAATTCAAATCCTACTTTATGTTAAAGGGGAACTCCGGGATTAAAATTTCTATGGATACACATGTTGTGAGCTTATTGGCAAAATTTTCCAACATTAGGACAATGAGATAATAAAGGAAACACTTTTAAGATGGGTCTTAAATAAAAAAGTGGGTCTACTACTTATACACAATGCTATTAAGAATGGGAAAATTACATATTTTGAAAGGGTTGTGTTTGAAAACTATTAAATGGCATTAATAATTACCTGTTGTGGTGTAAATTTGACTGATCTTTCCATAAGTTATCTTTGTAAAGTGATTTTGGTTTGAAGCACAACCTTTTCAGAATATCTAATTTTCCTATTCTTTAACATTGTATAATTTGAGTAGTAGACCCACTTTTGATTTGGGACTCGCTTTGCAACATGTATTTCGGCATTATATCATTGTCCAGTTGTGAAATTTTGTCAGTTAGGTTGCAACTAATTGTTCTATAGATTTATCCATAAAAATTTTAATCCTGGAGTTACCCTTTAAAAAGGGCTGTAGAATTATTTAAATCTTATTTTTCAAAATTTTGTTTGTATTGATTGTTAATTACTGAGAATTAATTACCATATTCATTGGTTCATGGGAATATTTTTCCTTGGCTCTGTGGTCTGTATAATGGTATATGTTAATCATTTCACCAAAAATATGTGCACCTACATGGTAACATTGGCATATATTTTTTGATATGGCCAATGAAAACACAGGCAGTGCAGAACTCATCAGTATGACAATTTTGAGATTCTCCACTTACTGTATGTGAAAGATAAACTTGATTTTAGTTAGTATTCATCACATATTTATTGTTAAATACTTAATTATTTGATTTTAAAATTTGGAGTTATACTAAAATGCGAGGTGTCACCACAAAATGATTCTCGTACAGTAGTGGGAAAATCCAAAACTAAGTTATTGGTACCTTATAGATCCAGGATCCTCTGAAAGGGGGGGCCAACCTCCAGATCCGGGTGGGCGTGGTTGCCTTTTTTTTACTAAAAATTGGTGCAAAAAATACATTTTTTGGTTTCAAAAGGGGGGGCCAGGGTCCGTCGGGTCCCCCCTTGGATCCGCGCCTGTAGAGCACAATATAAGCTGTAATCTACACTTTAATTGACATTTATTCGAAAAGTAGATCCAAATATGAGCATTTGACGCCTTCATGTTTGGAAACAAAGTTTTGAGAAAATCGCCCATAAACCCATCGAACAATAAACAGTTAAAAGACAAACTCAGAACATCTGTATGAAAATGACCTAAAAGGTATACTATAATGAAATATAAGTACCATAATACTCATAATTGATAAAAACTAAATTGCTCAGAAATTTGGCTTCAAACCTACTCTATTTGTTTTTGAGTGATTTTCTCAATTTGATCTCACCTGTGATGCGACTCATTTTGTGGTAAGACCTCACAAATATTTTCTGAAATTGGTCAGGAAAATACAATAAAATAAAATGGCGCCAAAATCCTGGTTCGCTAGTTTATGTGAAGAGCGAGAAATTGTATGCCACATATTTTACGGTTCCTCTCGAGTGGTATGAAACACTTCTAACACCTCATCTAATGGGCTCTAATCATGCTATCCTCTACTGTACAGCTATAGCACATAGAATCATTGCTTTTATGGACATTTCCTTCCATAACATCATGTTTTTCTTTTTCAAGAGGTTTTAGTTGTTTAATGACTAATTAAAAATGACTAACCATGACCAAATGTTATAACAATGTTACATTTGTCTTTTATATTCAGCACTGTATAGTAATATAATTGTATGTTTATTTAGATCATCTAGGTTAATTGTTTCACAGAGTGTTTTGCAATGTAATTGACTGGATCAAATGTCAATTATGCAAGGTACATACAGTAAGTCACATTGGTAAAAAAGAAACTAAGGTAAATTTAATTATTAACTATTATTGAAACCTATTTACGTTTATTAAAGTTTTGTCTTGGAGTAGCTTAAAATATTTTATAGATCAAAATAAATTCAAAATAATGCACCATGGATCTCCTGGTATTTCCAGCCAGTTCAACAATTGGGATATTTCATTTCAACTTTACTGTACTGTATACCTACCCATAAAGAAAGGTGCACTGTGTTTACTTTAAGACATAGTAATCCAGACTGTAGTTGTTGCAATTGAAGAATACTGTGCTCTGGATAAACCAAATACAGTTAACTTGCTTAAATTTGAAGCCAGTGGCAAAAACTTCAACTCAGAAAAAAAATCTGAATTAGAGATCAATAAATGGACAACAGGTCAGTCTGGCATCCAACAGATTAAAATTATTGTTGGTTATGGTTGTTCTCTACAGCTGTTGGTAACGGTTCGGGTACCATGGTGGATGATGGGGAGGTAGCCGGTACCCAGCAATATGAAGCAACATCTCCTCCAGTGACAACACACGCTAAAAAGAAATCAAGGTGGTCAGTGATCTTAAAACCATGGAAATGGAGGAAGAGAAAGAGCCAAAAAAAGAAAAAGAAGGAAGCAGCAGAGGCAGCCAAGGAAGGTACAGTACATCACACCAATTACATTCACTACTTAAAGGGGAATTCCTTCCAATTTCCACCCGAATAATAAAATGTCTTTGAAGATTCACTGGTTTATTATTTCTAAAATAATAAACATGTTTAGTTACCAGCAGACTTTCTTAGTGTTATTCTTGAGTAGAAAAAAAGCTAATAGTTCCCAAACTCTTTTAGGATAGATCTCAATGATTTTGTTGATATTCCATTGCTAAGGTAGTAGGCTGAATATTGTAGACACGCGGATGTCACCCACTCTCCATTTTATCTGCGGTTCTTACACAGGGTACACATGTCGCACATAGTTTGCTGTTGGTTACTAGATTTAGACAGTTTACAGAAGCAAAGGGAATACAGATTTGTCTGCTTTATTAGTATTATAAATTTTAATATTTTATTTTTTTTTTAGCAAAATGGAATTTTGAATGGAATGGACCTTTAAGGATTACATTAAATTTTAAAAGAATTTAACTACATAAAATTGACAACAATGCTTATAATTAAAAAATTACAAAAAATCATCTCCATAAAGTGGATCACAACTATTTATATATCTTTCCTATTGGTTTAGGCTCTCTTACAGGCCTTCTCGTTCATTTTCAAAATTATCTGATAATATTACGTCGTACATTTTAATCAAATTTTTGGACAATGGGTTGGTTGGGTTGGGCCTTGCCCATGCCTATAAAACCTTATGGAGGATTATAACACTGTGCATTGATGTAATTATGCTGTGTACAAGTGGTTGGAGCCACCCACCATAAAAAGTTTCCACCAACTCTAAAGCCTATTTTAATTCCTTCCCACCAGCCTAATTTCAACCTACCACCCACTCTAAGCCTCTGAAAATAGTAAAAATATTATTTGTAATCATTTTACCACACACCCTTGCATTTTTGCCATCCACACTTGGATTTTTCTAGCTGCATCCCTGCGTGTGATAGCAAAAAGTGAGCTTATTGATAAGGAAACAAAACTACAATCATGAAATTTAATTTGTAGGTATATTTTCTTTTGTTTTAATACTGTAGGCCTACTCATTTCTTGTGCTTGTCTTCATTCAATCGGAACTAGATCAGTTTGGTTGGTCAATTTTATGAGTAAATATGGGTATCTGGATGAGGGTTTTACAAGTTGCTACAATTTACAGAATTATTGTGACAGTTTGTGGTGCGGGCATAGATTAAGAATACGATAAGATACAAACAATTTAGGGCTTATTTAGCTTAAGTCTAATATTGGTTATCCAGCTCTCAAAATTAATCCTGATGTTTAAGTTTTGTGGCATTATCCCAGTCCGCAGTAAATCAGTGAAGATTAAATTTAGTAAATTTGAACTGATTAACATGGATTGATTTCATGCAATTTGCTGTCTTACATGCTTTTTACTATTTTGAGAGCTGAGGTATTGGCAAATTGACAGATAATGTGGAAATCCTTTAAATATGCTTCATACTGGGTTGAACATTCTAAGAGTTGGTAGCCCCACCATTGTTCACCCACCTTAATTACATCAAACTTGGCACTTGCTGGCACGAGTACTGTTACCAATCAAGAAAAGAAACATGTTATTCAACATAATGTTAATAGTACCGTAAATTGAAGTGAGAATGGAATCTTAAAACAAATCAGGTTTTAATACTCAGTTGTCTGTAACTTTTTGTCAATACCGGATCTCACAACGATCCCATTTGGGATTAAAGTAATTATTTCTTTAACAATATTCATTGATGCAAATAAATCTTATATAATGAACATGTCAGATAGGAAGAAAGAAAGTATTGTCTATTTATATTCTGTACTTACTGTAATATCTACTGAAGGTAGAAGATTGTTATACCATATTTCTAACTACATTTCATTCATTTGAATTTGTTCTGTTACAGAGAAAGATAAATTAATACCTGGAGCTGAATTACATCAGACAGAAGGAAAAGATGAAAATGAGGACGAGACGACTCGGACATTAGACGGTAATCACACTTCAATTTAGTTCCATTTTATTCACATATAATCCAATAATTAAAACTAAAAAGAAAAACAGAAATGAATAGTGAAGAAAATTGTATTCAGTTGAACTGTAGTTTTGAATAGGAGTTCTTATATTATAGTAATTGAAAAGGGGCACTAGTTCTTATCCCTGGAGAACTCAAATAACTAAAGTTTTGAATAGAAGTTCTTATATTATAATAATTGAAAAGGGGCACCAGTTCTTATCCATGGAGAACTCAAATAAACCCTTAGGGTTTTAAGGCTATTCACTAGTAGAAGTACCATGGGTAATGTAGACGTGTATCAGGACACTTTTTTTGGACCCAAAGGTGTCTCCCTTGGTTCTAATACAGTATATTTGTTTGTACTGTAACATTTTTTTTTTTAGTTTTGTACTTGTTTATAATGTCCTAGAAGTATTTTTAGCTTCATAACCTTAACAGCCTCCTACAAGTTTAATCACATCCTATTCCTAACCAACATCTAGTAGCCAAATTATATCCGTGTTTCCTGCTCCTTTCAATACTATTGGTAATCTATCGGCTTGATATGCATGGCCGATCTCAATTAGACTTGATGCAAATCAAAACAGTGTTTATCCCTGGCCACCATCTTTGCATACAATTTTTGAGGCAGACAAATCATTGTGAAGCATTTTCCAAATGATGTGAAATCAAACTGTATAAATAAATCAAGAAAATTTTTACTTGAATGATCAAATTTTCATTGTGCATTTTTCATTGGCGTATTTTCCTTAGATTTTTCAATAGATGCTAAATATTCCCATTAATACTTTTTATAGTTTTTTTTAATAGTATGTGGATTTGTTACAATTTCTTTATCAATCATAAGGTAGTTACTAAATTATGGCAAAAAAGGGAAGCCTAAAATCAAGCCGGGGGCTGATATGAGATTTGGCTATTAGAGGTGTTTGAGAGCGTAGCCCATCATGGTTGTAGTTGAGGTGAGACAAACTGTGAAAATATTGTCCTCTAGGTTCCCCAAAATTGCACCTAAGCTACAGTACCTTAATCCTGTAATAAAATAATTATTTGGTGGCATGGGATGGGAAGAATAATAGGGTGGTGCATCATCTGCACCCATATCACTTGTTCCCAAACTATCTTGATGTTTGATATGTCTGCCTTCCAATCCTGAGCTTGTGAGCTGGACCTGTCCATTCCCCAGGTCTTTTTCACATCCTAACACTGCCACTCCCTAAACATGACCTAGTTGTCATCCTGTATAAACTCATTGATATGATTGGAAATAAAACAAAATATTAGAGTATTCAAAAAGCATTACAGTCTCATAAAAAATATATTCATTATAATAATATCGTCCTGATCAATTCCTCTTCCTTTTTCATTAGTCTCTCCAAAAGCAAACTTCCGGGTATACAGTACTAGTGGTACCCTGTGTTTATGGTGATGGTGGGTGTTGCTGCAGCGGCTTTATTAAATCTGTTGAGAAAAGTTTCTTACTGCGGAAAATTCTAAAATTCTATAAACACTGTTTTCCATTATTCAGTTTTATAAGTTTAATGACTAATGATTTAACATGATATTAAATAACTGCAGTAAATACATTACATACAGTACTATAGTGATTGATGTTTTAACACGTTGACTGCCAGACCCCTTTTCCTGTTTCCTTCCCGTTTGCCAGAACAGGTTTATATGTACAAATATAGTTTTTTAAGGTTTTATTTAGTCACATATCATCAAAATAGAGTGTCT
>JAOTQE010100121.1:0-13972 GCA_025631205.1 Nesometra sesokonis
TAGGATAGTAGAGGTTGAACTCATCCAGATAATGTGCACAATTTAGAATTAGGATAGTAGAGGTGGAACTCATCCAGATAATGTGCCCATTTAGAAGTAGGATAGTAGAGGTGGAGCTCATTCAGATAATAGTACTTATTTTCTCAAAAATATTTCACAACTCAAAAAATAATGAAATTGTCATTGTTCATAATACAATACATACAATCAATGTACTTATAATGTAGGTTCTACTCCAGCATGAATAATTACGAGTTATCGTTTTAGTATGTTGGGGTTAAAAATAGTTATGATTCATACCTCATAAATTATGAGCGGAGTTCCTTCTGGTAAGCCCCCTCTTTCACACAAAGTTGGAATTAATTCATCTAAAATTAACAGAAAAAAAAGCATAATTTATTCATTTGATTATTAAAGCTTGATTTGTAGTTCGAAGTAACAAGAACATCAATGGCAGTGCAGTTTAGCTCACCAACTAACTTGCCGCAGTCCTGGCTTTCAATCTACTCACTTCATATTTTAAAAAAACACCACCACTCTTAAGTTAAAGTATGGCATAGTTCTCATCCTGTAAATGGCAGAAGATTTATTGTTTGATGTGACACAAAATAAATAATTTATATTACATAATTTATGTGTGATAGGCAATGTGTCAGAAATATGAAACGCTTTTAGTCTTAGAATAAATAAAGTATGTTTGGTTTTGAGTTAAGCCTGTTTTCCTGTCAATCGTAAATTCCAAAAACAGTGTTTTGAAACAACACTTTCAATTTTAATACTGAAAAATGACAATTTCAACATTAAACCTGAAGAAAAAAAAATGTATGATAAAGTTTGTGACTTAATGATTTTGTTTAAGATTGTAGGGTGCCTGCAAGGCAGCATTTCCCATGGCAAGGAGTGGTTGTGGGTTTAACAATACATTTTTGAAAATTGTAACTTGTTTTAGAGAATAAAATATACAATTATCTGACTTTTGTAGAAAAATCATAGTCAGAAACTTCTTAAAACTTTGCTTTATGGCTATTCTAATTTGTCGCAAATGTATTTCGTTGCACATAGGGTAGTAAATAGTAGATTTTTAGTGGTCCAGTTTGATTTGAATTTTATCGCAAAATTTTAACATTTTTTATAACATTCATTTTGTTTGGTTTATCAGACATTTCAGAGTCGAGTTTATTGATGTTTAAATTAGTTTCATGATTTTGGGACAATTCAATTTGGGGAAAGCCAAGCTTATCTATGTTTACATTACTTTCATGATTGTGGGACAATTCAGCTGGAGAGAGCCACGTTTATCTATGTTTACACTATTTTTATGATATTGAAACTGTAAAAAAGGTCTGATTTTGTGTGAAGTTTTGTTGTCCGGAGGGTAGGTTTTGGGAGATTTGACTGCGATAGCATTAACCGATTAAACTTACATATTTTCTGTGTGATAGACACGGCAATATGCCCGCAGTATGAGATGGTTTTAGTCTTAGGGTCATACTTCTTGAGGAATAGTAGAACATCACTGTCCTTATCAAACATCGGTAAGGCAGCTTGATGTTCTGGATCTGCTGTTTCTAGAAATACAATCCAATTTGGATCGTTTTCAGCAATGTCATGTACCTGCAGAGACAAATGGACTAAATAAAACATCACTAGAAATAAATCACAAGTGTTTGCCATGACAGTCGTATGGCCAAGAAGTCAAGGCCAAACAACAGCACAGGTTTGAGGCCTGTTTACATTTGGTTTTGGTGGAAGATCTTCTTGGATAAGGATTATAATATATATGCAAATGGTACACCAAAAAGTTCATGTGGTGTACTTATCCAGACAAGCCTAGTAGACAAGTGAAAGAAGGCAAGTAAAAGCCAGTATATACTACAGGCGGGGTTCATGATGGTATCAAAATAAATGAGTGACATAACGATTGTTTGTGCTTTCGTCATCATGATCCCAGGCAATTTTTTAACTTGGAAGGTTGCCTTGTGACAGCGACTAGCTTATTATACCATTAACTTATGCTGCAATTCCAGAAATATTGTCATCTTTTCTTAGAAGGTATTTATTTTATAGTTTTTAAAGTACAGCAAAACACGTTTTACATACCATGATTTACTCAAACAGTTTTAATTATTTTCAAAGTGCATTTTAGTGTCAATTTCTAATGTGAAATTTATTAAAACATAATATAAAATAAACATGATTAGTAAGTACTAGAATTATTTGGTATAATTAAGCATAAAATCTCAGGCTCAGTGCTTAGGTCTATGCTAGCTTTATGCTCTGCTCTGCAGAATGCAAAACAGTATGTTGTAGCCTCTAGCTAGGCCTATATTTTACACAACCTGGATTTTACAGATCTCACTGATTACGTACGACCTCTAATCCAGTACCGTACATAAAACATAGGTTCCACTGCATAATGTATTTATTATGAATTAGACTTTCATTTAATTATACAACTCACTGTTTTTTCGGCATCTTCAACTTCTAATGTCGTGGGCCTGTTCGTCTGATTTGTCCTAAAACTAATTGGCCAAATACGCATATTGTCTACTGGGTAACCATAAGCTTCAGATAGCAGTTCCATTACACCAGCAAGATTTAAATTTTTAAGAATGCGAAAATCCCTTAGAAAAAAAAAATGGTTTATTTAAAAAAATACACAAATATTACAGACAAAGACAATTATTTAAAACTATATGTTGTACTTAACACGGTATCCATATTTCTAAATTAGAGATACCAAATGTGAATTAAAACAAAGTAAAATAGCAAAAAAATGATTTACATTGAAGAAAACTAAATATAAACAATAGTGTCATGCTGAATAATTTGATGAGTTATACCACATGACAGCTAATTTTTCTTTTTGGTAAACCACCAGGGAAGGTTATGATTCACATGGTTCAGGTGGTTAAACAAGTTTTCTCAGAAAAGCACTTAAAACTGAAGGTCCAGTGTATTCAGCCTCTTTGGAAGACCTGGATGCTTTGGTTCATTTCAGCAGTTATTCTTTATTCATTATTCATTTATTTTCCAGAAAAACAAGCATACATCCATACCACCCAAACAAACTCACAACCATTCTGGTGGATTGTCAAAAATCAATTTATTTCGCTATGAGAGACTTTCCTACTAGTGTGAGCAACAGTACAAAATTGAAAGAAAATATTAACATAGAAAGTTAAGTTTAATCATAAAATACATATAAGTCTGAAAAAAAAAGATACTACTATTATAAAGACACAGATCCGTAATAGTAACCGGGATCTCATCCCACAAATGTGGTTTTATATCTCGATAGACAAGATAAAAGTACTGAATATTGACAGCATTTGTACTTGAAGAAAGGAGAAAGCTTATAAATTGTGTATATCCATAGCCGTGTAGAATTTAGGAAGCAGGATTCAAGCCACAGGTTATTTTCTGACTTTTCTTATCTAATGCACTACTAATATGTGCATATTCACACTTTTCGATCATGGGTAGGATATTGCACACAGCATATGATTATTTGTATGTGATCTAGCTAGAGATTAGTATAAACCATAGGTAACACCAGATCCTTGGATTTATTACTGCTAGTGTTAAGGGCTAGATTTAGCATGCACTAAGGAGCTAACTCTTTGTACACTTGAATCACCTTGACCATCAGTTTGCATTGTAATAAAAAAATGCAACAAGTCATATCGGATGGAAGTCCGTGATGCAAATTTAAAAATTTGTTATTGCTAATGTTAGCTTATACCACTAACCTTGTGTCTGACCACCCTGGTAATTTACACCAGATTACCTTACACCTTGGCTTAATTGCAGCAGCATACCCTTAATCTCATTACCTTGATTTAATCTTGTCAGGATCAAAGAGGTCATTGCCTTGATGGCCATAGAATTGGTCTTCTGTGTACACCCTTAGCATCATATATAAATGTGCCTCTGATTTGTCCTTCCGCCGTTGTATTTCTAGTTTTCTAAACAAAATATCATAATATAATAAATTGGTGAGTTAACATTTACATTAGAGTCTATGATGTACTACACAACTATGACAGCATGTTACAGAAATTGAAAGCAGGAAACGAATCCAGGAGACATCTAACTGTAAATAACATTCACGCAATAGAGGATCACTAATATCAAACTTCACCAAGTTTATTCAAATTAAGTGCTAACAAAATTTCTAATTTAGAGAGCCATTTATTTGAGTGGCGTGCATATTAAACGGAACGGTTGTTTGCACAAATGCATGTGTATAAATCATGATTTGTAACAGTTACCTTTCCTCTGTTATTCGTTTTTGTAACGTATCTGGTATGTCCTCATCTGATACTGGTTGAAGAATGTCATCTATAATCATGAGGAAAAAAAATGGTAGAGGCCATAAGCTTTGTTTGGTAACATATGTATGAAAGCTACAATAGCACTGGACTTATTTGGTAAAATTAACAAATCCACTGGCATTTAAGTCCAACTCAGACAGCGTCGGCGACATAGTCCGACCCGATGTCTTCGTCGTGTTGCTTCTGTCTGAGAATTTCATCCGACCCAACGTTCGTCATGAAACAGCATCGGAGACAATCACAGACCGTTGGGATAATATTAAACATTTTTTTCACGACGGGTCGCGACGAAACGAGTAGTCGGTTGGTAATTGACCAATCACAGGCTACGGTACGAACAATTTCTAGGCCAAGTGCAGTACTGGTGGAGCTCGAATGGGTATCAAAAGGAAAGAGAAGCCAGCAAAATGACAAGAAGAGGCATGGAGTGGAAGTTTAGAAGAAGTTTTACTTAATATGTGGCAGGATGAGCCATGTCTGTAAGGTCACCGAGATTATAGCAACAAACATTTGCGCCAAAAAAAGTTGGAGTTCGGCGAGATGCTAGAAAAAACTGGTAGGCCTAGGCCCTAAGTCAGCCTGGCTACCCAAGTAGTAGGGCCTAGCCTAGCTAGGCCCTACTAGAGGCAGGGCCTAGAATATCAATATATCACGACGCCGCTTTCGTAAAATCAATAAAAGGCAAAGCAAAGCACACATTTGGTTTTTGTTGCGCATTGCGGTGGACATCTTTATTCTCATTAACATATTTGATCAGACAATTTATAGTTCGTCGCGTCTATCTGAGTTGAGGTCGTCGACCCGATGAACTGTTATTCGAATTTGAGCTGATTAACCCCAACGATAAATCTTGTCGTCAATTCGTCTTCCGACGCTGTCTGAGTTGGACTTTAAGTGTCAAGAAACTTGCCAAGGTAGTGTGACTATTATTGTTAACACCCTCATCATTAAAAATACTTGTATAAAATCTTACAGACACTGTTATCGTCAGGGGAATTGATACAGGAGTCAGTAATTAGTTTACTCTAATTATTATTATTACAAGAATCGTTGTTGAATCAGTGGTTGGTGAATTATTTTTTTTCTATAGACCTCTTGGTTAAAACCTCAATGGAGTGGTACACAATATATTTAGTTGTTAATGCTGGAATAGAACAAATATTTGACTTGACATCTTATTTTAACAGAGTTCTGCTTGCCCAGCTAAACTAACAAGGTCAGCGTTACCAAGCAGAAATTCCAATGGCAATGACTTGAGTCAACTTGGTATTCTAGAAAGTGAACTAACTTTAAGTTCAGGACTATATGCAGATTTAAAACAGAACTAACTAAAAACAGTACTCTAAAAAGTGACTAACTTTAATCCAGAGGTAAACTCTGGACTAAAGCATTTCATATTTGGTCTGGCAAGGAGGCAGGTTTATGAAAAGTAAAGGATCACCTAGTGCTGTTGCAAGGTTAGTCGTGGACTACCCTTTGAGAATATCAGCCATAGAGTGATATTACCAAATGGCACATCTTAACGCTCATGGTAAATCAACAACATCAAATTACACAATTGTAAACAAAAACACGCTTTTGGTAAAATATTCTCTTTTTTAAATCCAGAAAGATTGCAGCTTAAGACTATTAAGGGTTGAGCTAGTTATGAATTACAAGGTAGTAAACATACCTATACAGCTGTCTCTTATATACACCAACATGTAAGCATTTGTACAATGTCTCACTGACAGATCATCATCATTTCCACCAAAGTTGTTATCAATAGCCTCCTGCTTGGTACATCTTGATACTACATCATCATCAAATTTACACCACTAAAATACAAATAGACAACTAGTAACATACAAAATAACGTCTTCTTAAAGATGCTAATCAATTTCACATCATACTTCTTTTAAAACAAACACTGCGGATTATACTTTAAAGCAACAGCAGAGAACGTTTAACATTCACATCGAGAAGCAGTGCGGGACCACCCCAATTAACATCAACAAGTTAAATTCTGGGGTTATATATATACGCACAATTGGGTGGCAACACGAGTAACGCAGTCCAGTGGTTTCTACCAGCAGTATGTTTTGCTTTATTTTATGCTGAAACCATGGGACTTTGAAATGCCAGCACTTTCAGACTGTGTCCCCAGTGTATCTGTGGAGTTATGGGCGCAGTATATTCGCCTGTTCCTTAGTGTTTTAACAATGGATTTGTACTGTTTTTGGAATTCATATAGTAAAACTCTGCAACTGATACCTCGGCATTGGCAAACTCCGAAGTTTTACTAGGCAGTGTGGGATTTAGATCACTGTAATGTTAGATTTGAAATACAAAATCTACGAGAAAAATCACTCTTATCCAGTTCTCCCTACAAAAACTGAATACACTCGAGCCATATGTGAGTTGTAGGATTGGCAAGCACTTACGTATATATTTTTTTTGCTACAATAACAGTGTAACTCACCTTTCCATCTCCTTTAGGGTTAATGAATACTACATAATGACCGCCATGATTATCACCGCTATGAACAAGAACAGCATGCAATGTGTACGTTGAAGGCGTTGGTTCTGGCTCTGCTAAAAATTCGGATAGGTTCAACTTGAAGGGGAACTCATACCTGAAAGAAAAAAATTGTTATCATTTGTGACTATTAGCAATTATCTGGGATGTGGATGAAAAATTCTAAATGGTAAATTTTGTGTTGCGTTCTTCCATAGAACAGTTCAGAACCCCTTGCATCTCATTCCAATTCACAACAGACTGATACAGGTCTCTATGAAAGTGCAATTAAGTCTGTACCAATGTTCTTATTGCACACACAAACAAAAAATGCAACGTTCAATATAGTTCCTTAATTTTATGTGAGCCTATGTAGGCATAAAATTATATTTACTTACTGTAATCTAGTCTCTAGTCTCAGAAATTTAATTTTCTCTGCAGGTTCCGGGCATAACATCATTGGGCGTATTCGACTGGTACATTTCGTTGAGAACGTTTTTGCTTGTATGATTTATGAATAAAATTTAAATTTTTTAAGTTCACTTTTTCAAGTAAAAATCACATTCGACTGGTCGTGAATTTGACTGTCGTTGATAACGGAAGTTAACGAAATGAAAAGTGCATTAATTCTAAAGAGTTTTGCGACGTCACCAAAAACATAATGGCGTGCAGCAGTAATACGACGAGGTACCTCCTAAAGTTTGTTGTTTGTAGAACTTAATTTACTTCTAATCTCTGATAGATTCTCAAATAATTATTTTACTTATTTATTTATTTTTTTGAGGGAGCGACAACAGCCTAGCGAGGGTTAGCTAGCCCGAGCCTACCTTTTACTTTTCATTGCTGCTACAGCAAGAATGTATTCTGTTTCATCATCACTACCTTCTTCGGAACTTTCAAATAATAGAGGTAGTAAAACAGTAAAGCTTGCAGAATTCATTACACCCTCATTCATCATTACGATGTTTGGGGGAGCTTTCCTGGCCTTACATATAATATTCGTCATATTCGTTGTCAACATTATTAATATTTTCCATTCGACTAGTCGCCTTCGTTAAATGAGATTTTACTACTGCGCAGGTAGGCGTGGTTTAACAAAAAACCAGTCGAATACGCCCATTGCTAAATAAATGTTATTTGAATTAAAACTGACATTTGACCACCTTGTTAAGAATGTTCGGAACTAATCACGCAACTGATAGGCATATGCTGGACAAGTCTGGATTGGCCTATTTTAACTTACCTGTCATTAATCTTTACATTGGAATCTGTATGAGGATCATATTGGAACCGCATCAACTGTAAATGAAGTACTGGTGGTAATGAAGAGAACAAAACACCCTTCACAGCCTCCTGTTAATATAAAGTAAACAAACAAATCTCAACCAAGTATCATCTATGTTTTTTAGTACAAACTTAAGGCTAAAGGTCTTGTATAGAACTCTTCCAAACCAAGACAGACGAAC
Organism: Nesometra sesokonis; assembly: GCA_025631205.1. NCBI lineage: Eukaryota > Metazoa > Echinodermata > Crinoidea > Comatulida > Antedonidae > Nesometra > Nesometra sesokonis. The sequence goes on from JAOTQE010100121.1 coordinate 8,301, forward strand.
AAAAAAATTCACACTAAGCACCTCTCCCCACCCCTTAAAAATTCACATAAAATACCTCTTCCCACCCCTTAAAAAAATTACACAACACTTTTCACCCACCCTTCAAAAATGCACACAAACTCTTCTCCCTCACCTTACAAAAATACACTAAAAACTTTCACCCACCATTCAAAAATTCACACTAAACCACTCTGCCCTTCAAAAATTCACAATAAACTCCCCTTCCCATCACTTAAAAAATCACATTGAACACTCCTCCCCACCACTTACAAAAAATGTAACCTTAAACCACATTGTCTAAAAAACAAGAGTGGTAATTTTGGAAGTTGACTGTATAAGTTATATTGTGTTGCTTTTAAATAAATCTTTACATATTAAATTTCCTTTAAATATTCTCAACATTAAAAATGTATACACCAAGCAAAATGTTTCACTAACATGGTTGAGAACAAAAACAAATAAAAAAAGATTAGTGTAAACAACAATATATGAATTAGTATTTTTTGAACGAACTGAAAGGATTTTTGAACATATGTACATTTTTACTTTCTGATTGTTACCTGGCCAGTGAGGATAGTAACCACAGCAAGTACTGTATGAAGAGAACTGGCTTGTTATTATTGATGTGACCCAATATCACCGAATGGCTATAAAGTCAAAATGACCGAGCATGTTTACTATGGGATAGGGAGTAGAAACAAAACAAAATGACCTTTCAAAAGATCCCTCTAGATAATAAAAGCTGATTTTCATGGACTTGTAACCGAAGTATGTTAGTAAAACTTAGTACATAATAAGATAGATGTATGTAATCCGGACAAAAAATTGGTTTTTCCGATATATGGTTTTCAATGCAAACTGAGCTGTTTGACTATGTTTCATGAAATGAACATGTGTGATTTTACAGCTTTCAAGGTCTTCGATCATCATGTATTATATAAAAAAAGTGATGTATTAAAAGGGGTGAAGCTTAACAGACTTAAGCCTCCCCTGAAATTGACATCTTAATTCTAAATTGATTTGAATGTTAAACATCTTTTGAATACTACAACATTAATTAACGCTGCTAAAAATGGACCCCAGTTCAAATTAAAGCCTTAGTACAAATAATTATTTCAACTATTATTGGGTATATACATCATCATATTAGCCCTCACTAACTCAGAATCAAGAGGATGAAAGCCTGATAGACATTACCTGTAGGCCATATTCGCCTGCATCATACTTGTTTTCTCCTTCCATATTCTCTTTGGCAATATAATCTTCAAATGATTCATATACTAAAAATACAAATTAAATTAACAAGTAGATAAATAGCAGTCCAAAATACGGTTTTGTATAGTTTCAGTATTTTAAATGTGTATACTCTACACAGAGCTGATGTAAATGATAAAATAAATGAATAAATGATACTTTGACTTTGACTTTTAACTGAACTGGCACTGAATTTAATTTCAGGTTAAAAGTCAACCTTTTTACCTGCAAACGGCAACAGAACTGAGGTTTAGGAGAAATAATAAACAGTTGCTTATAAAAAAAAAACTGTATATTCCCAAACGCGAATTAAACCTGGGCTTAAATACCAGCTATAAATGTTTTACACATCTGATTAACTCGCTAAAATAATAAATTCAATGATCAAAGTCACTTTAAATAGCCTATTGGATTAGTTAGGCTAATAAAAACAAATGCACCTTTGTCAACATATGATCAGTTTTTACCCAATTAAGGATTATAGTAGCTGATGATAAATCACCAAAATAGGTCTAAAGTCAAATTTTAGAGACATTTAGTTTTAATCAATGAGTACTAATGCTCATATCTTGGGATATACTTATCTAATGAATGTCATTTATAGTGTAAATTACAGCTTATGCTCTATTAGAAGGTACTAATAACTTATTTTGTGGTGAAACCTCACATGTCAACATCATACAATGACTAACATTACATATTCAAGATTAATGGGCTTATACAAGAACCAGTACAGTATTCAACCTTCATGTCTAAAATGAGCAATATCTAAAATTGCAAAATACTTACCATTTTTCTTGCCTTTAATATTCATTTGTATATCATAAAATGATTCTACTCTGGTGGACACATAGTCTACATGTTTACACATTATATACGACTGCAAGATTCAAGTGAAAAATAAAATTAACAAATCAAGATATTGGTACTAACTTCAGGTAGATGAAAACACTCCTCAGTTAGGCCTAAAACAATTTTTGGGTTGCACCTTTTTTTAAAAATTTTGTCGGTGGGTTGGTAATTTTTATTATATTTTTTGGTGAAGTCTCATTCACTGAATTTTTCTGATATATGAATGTTTAAAAATTTATAGGTCTTTTTTGTGATAGCTATGTATTATACAATTTTTGGCTACATTTGGGATAACTATTGGTACTAGGAAAAGAAAATGGAAGCCACAAAAGATAACATTCTTGAGGCCTTAGAAAAATATTGTTCCACATTTTTTTAATCTAACCAGATGTAAGTTTTTTCATTAATCTAAGTATAATGTGTCAGTTTATTGCAGAAAAAATGAACAACACCGTATTTAAGTAAGTGTGACAATTGTCTACAGAGTCCCCATTAAATAAGCACTCCTTAAGTTTGAAAGTATTCAGCAACCTAAAAAGTCAGTCCTATGGAAAGTTGTATTAATTAACAATGTCCATTAGTCTATTTCAGTTTCTTTAAAACAAGTTCTCAATTTATATTATTAAATATTATTTACCATTATTGCCTGCACCAACAATTGCTCAGTGTATTGTTAAATATTACAAACTTACAGACATTCTTCCTTCAAAAAGTTTTGGCATTACACCTTCTACACACGTGCCTTTCATTTTGGATTCCATATTGTCTAATAGCTGAAACATCAAACATACAATATGTTAGATTATAGAGCATCATTCACATACCTGGAATTTACTTTAGTAATTTTTAATATATTTTTTACAGATATTTTGCTACATATTAAAATATTATATACAAAATAGAACATATTTATTTAGTCAGACTATTCTACAATTGGGGCAAATCTGAAAGCTCCTTGGTATTAGTTTTGAGTTCACTTGCTAAAATAAAAATTGTTGTAGATAGATGCATTTGCATGTGTATGTCTGTATATTGAAACATTTTATTATATTATTTATTGTAATGTCGGATGAGTGAACTGTACTACTGTTTTACTTGTAACCAGAACATTAAAAGGGTCCAGCATTGCTGGTTGTGAATGGACATATAGAAAATATACATATAAATAGGTAACTTTCAAGAAATAAGGAGCCTTTACTATTAAGAACTAAAGCTCTTGAATTCGAATGGAGCCTAAATTTAATTTTCACGTTTTTGTTTTCATTTTAAGAGGTTTTAATTTTATACAAGTGTAATGATAGCATCTGTGAAACTAGTACTGTATATGCAAATAAACATGATGGGATTACTCAAGTGCCATGTTGACTTAATGTTCATTAGGCATTCTGGTACCCATTTTTTAAGTTATTAATCTTTTGTTACCAAATTAAAAAAAAATGAAGCCTACCACTCTACAGAGTTCCTGAACATCATGTTGCATGAAGGAATCTAATGTTTCCCACCTGAAATAATAAAAACAATAACATTTCCCATATTATATCCATTATCTTCCATCTGGTTAAGAGTACACTTGTACACATGTATTAGCTAACTGATCTCCATGAATCCACATTGCAACACAATGACGTCATAGACAGATATATAGGCCTACTTTCATGGATAGAACAAAGAAAATAACGTACTATACCCATCTAACCTTTGATGTTATACTTTGCCTTTCTTATTAATATGTATGCCTTCGCAAAGGGCTCAGCTAGCTATTTTGTTTGGACAGTCTTATGCAAGGCTGACACTTGCACGAATTTTGGCCATGATTTTGTCGTGGCAAGTCGTGCCATTTTGGGGCACGAACTGGGAGGTTCCCGCACTGTTCAAGACTAGTTCACGACGAGTTCACGAATAGTTCACGAATGCGTGCCCATCAGTTTCCACATTGACACGACGAGTTTACGCATAGTTTGCGATTAGTTTGCACATAGTTTACGCACTTCCCGCATTGGCACGACGCAATTCGGGCGGTGTCGTGCCGACTTGGTCATGCCAAAAAAGTGGCTAACCAGGGGAGGGGGTGCTCAGGTGCTCGAAAATCTCCTTCTGGTGCCAAAAACAATAAAATTAGGATTCAAATTTTAAAATCTGGGCCTCAAGGACCCCCCCCCCCCCTCGCGAACTCGTCGTGAACTGCTTGTGCCATACGGAAACTCTTCGCGTAGTGCGTAAACTAGTCGTGAACTGCTCGTGCCATCACTGCGTGAAGTACATGTGACTGTGTCAGCGTGAAGGTCCGGCCATGCTGCGACGCGCACCAATTCGTGAACATGTCGTAAACTACTCGTGAACTTGAGTGAGCTGTTCGTGAATTATTCGTGGCAGTCGTGGCATGGCGCACACTGCCACGCATCCTCCAGCATCTTCCCGACGAGTTCACGACAAGTTTGCGCATAGTTCACGCTGTGACCAAAATTTTGAACATTTCAAAATTCTTGTCCCGACAATGCACACAGTCATGACGGGTTTACGCACACTTCACGTCAGTTTACGACTAGTTTGCGCACTGGCACGAATTAAGTCGTGCCAGTGCGTGCCACAGAATCGTGCAAGTGTCAGCCTTGCTTTAGTTGAGGTGATTTGTTTGTTTTAGGATCACATTATCATTCCAGCCAATATATTTGCCTAGCTAATCACATTTGAAAGGTTCAACTGGATGCTAGTCCCAATTTCTATCTTGGGTATGTACTCTATTTGAGGGAGTGGTATAAACAACTGGAAGTTTAAGGTGGCCTTAATTGCATTAATTATTCATGCTTAATTAGTGTTTTAGGGTACAAAAATGACACAAGTTATAGATTAAATATTTATTTTCGATATTAATAATTAGTAATTTGTTTTTCTTGTAAACATTTGGATACATTTTTCAAAGGGATGTGGAGGATTCCAAACAAAACACTTTCTTTAAGGATTAATATTTAAGGTGGTCAAATGAGAAGGTGATAACGGTTAAATTTACCTCTTGGATATCAGCAAGAGAACAGAATAGGGAATTCACAATGGATTTTTGTATGTTATTTGCATTCCCTATCTCTACCCAGCTGTTTGTAAGGGTAACATTGTATTGCTGATTGTAACCTGCAACAAAGAGGTTTTATAGTGAACTGGAGGAACAACGTTAAGTCAGCCCTTTGAACTAACATATAGACCGCGCTGATAAGAGTCCATATCGAACGCAATAAACAGTCTATCTTAATCCAATTATAACCGGACCACTGCATTCGTTGTCATTATTACCCACAAGCCATTTTGCCGATGTACGTTTACCGATCGACCGAATATGGCGAAGTACAGTTTATAGGCGATGATTTTGATAATTTGAGCAACGAAGAAAATTTGGATGAATTGAACGGGACTGTTTGAACGATGTAAAGGAAAACGAGGCCTATGGTATGCTCTAATTTTTGACAATTCCGATCAATTGTTACTCCAATTTTGCTTGCTAGGCTAGGCCTACTAGAGGCCTACCTAGTCCCTCTCCGCCGGGCGCTATCACCCAGGTGTACACGGCTGGAAAG
>JAOTQE010100132.1:0-13972 GCA_025631205.1 Nesometra sesokonis
TTTCTAAAATTACTCCCCAGAACGTTCTATTTGAATGCCATTTCCAGGCATCTACAGACGTCATATTTCAAAATTTTTTTACCTCAGGCCCAACCATGGTGGGGCTGAGGTAAGTTGTGACTCTCAAACTGAGCACCCCCCTTCGCCAAATCCTGGATACGCCCCTGGTAAACAGTTAAATATCGACGTCAATATTGTCAGCCACTCCTGGCCCACCGAAGACAAGGAAACTGCCACGAAGAGAGCCAAAAACACAAACAGCAAGTATGGCAGAATTCGATTCTCTGGCAAACAATACAAGGAAAAATGGAAACATGAATCATCACCGAACACTGAATATTTTCGTTGTGTAGAAAGTGTTAATGATATTGATATTTTACTTTCCCAAACGGGGAGGGGGGAATGGCCAGGGCCGAATGTGAATATATTTCCTTTTAAGAGTTTACCCTCAGCATTAAAAGTGAGTGATTTAAAGAGGGGTTAAAATCTCAAAATCAGGTATCATTTACCCAAATACAATATGAAAAAAAATTTTAAGAAAAATGTATCGGATAGGCCTATTGTATTTTAAAATATAGTACGGAAACAAAATGATAAAAGAAAAGCAGGGGCGGCGGAACGTTTTTGAATTAGGGAGGGGGACGAGGTTAAATTTTGCTCAGGCACCCCAGCCCGGTTGGATTTCGATGAGCAAAAAAAAAACCAAAAAAAACACCTTATTACCTCTAAATTTGCGCTTTCCTGGTCCCTGGAGGTGGTTTCCTAGACCACACTATTCGTATTTAACATATTTACATGCTTTTTTTTAATTGTAAATTGAGAATTTTGTAATTGCAGTGTTATTTCAGGGGGGACTATCCCCCTGAATAATCACTGGGGGGACGCGTCCCCCATCCCCCCCCCCTTCCGCCGCCCATGATCCGTAGGAGAGAGGAAGCAAATCTAATGCATTTCTAATTTAGTGTATTATGTCCTTTTAGCACTGGAAAATATTTTGTTTTATTCGTCTTAAAAATGTAATTCATTGGTTGTTTTAATATCCAGACTGCATACAAGGCCAAGAATATGTGCCAAATACTTTCTCCTTAGGAAGAAGATGACATGCTAACGTGGCTGCGAGAGCAGTACGATAAGCATCTAGCATTCAGTTCAGAACTGTTGAAAAGTTGAGCGTCGGAAGGACTTCCGTTCGCCCCAACACTGACCCAGATAAACTTATAATTTGCGTAGACCAGCGCAAGAAGAATTATATAGAAAAAAAAAACCCTTTGTAAATAGAACAGAGAGAGTGAGTTTTTTTTCGGCTTCTTTATTCTAACATGCTTCCCGTCAATGGTCCCACAAGTTTGTGGAAAGTTCCACGTGGTTTTGAAGTCATTTGCAATTTCCTTCCACTGGTCAGGGGTGACAACAGCTGGTAGACCCTCGATAGAATACTCTTATTTCTTCTTATATTTCTGGGATAAATTTGCCGATTGTGCTTTTTGCCACTCGGAACGAGTACATTAGATCTGCATAGGAGGCGTCAGTTGCAAGATGCCGAAGGGTGACCGCCAACTTTAATCCAGGTTTTAGGGCTTCCTTTAAATCAAGAAAATGTCCAAACGTAATTGATATGCTATCTTTAACAAGCCAGTGATTCATGATTGGTAAACAATCGTAAAGAATACATTGCACACAGGTTCGATAAACATTTAACGGATAAAAAAATCTACTTTTTCTTTTCTAAAAAAAAAGCCTTAATTTTGTGATTTGTTTCGTACCTCTTTTCTTGTTCAAGTTTTGGTGTTTGATATACTCAAAATTATTTGATGGGTTCGTCACCCTGTTTCCCTACATGTGTGTCTGTGTAATGGACATTACAGATGACAAAATGTTAATTTGTTCAAGTAACGAAGTTTGGACACTCAAAGGCCAAGGGGCGTTAAGCCTATTTATTATTGATTAAAAAAAATGATTATTGTGATTTTTCATTAATAAAGTTTAAAAAAGGAATTTCCCTGGCATGGAAGTTGCAATGAGTGATAATACCTGAAGTTAGTGTCCTGTTTTCTCGTTTGGTGCGAAATGCGATCAATAATTTCCCCAAACATATCTGCGTCAACTCTGAAAATGTTCTTGTAGGATCTGGGGTCTGCTCTGTTGAGCTCACTCAGCAGTTGTTCTTTGTCCAAACAGTGGTCGTCGAGTCAATCACAACCTCGCCCATATTTCTCTTCGCCTTTGCTGCCTACGCCTCTTCTTGAGCCTATGCTTCTCCACTTAAAGCGCAATTATTGTCTCCTTCCAACAACTTCTGCTGTAAGTACTGCTCCAGTTCTATCTCAAAATCAAATACTGGGTTGTTAACAATTAAACAAATAGCTATCACCAATTGTACAGGCATGTCGATCCGTTCGATTACCGATCCTGTTTTGTCGAGTTGGTCTAGTAGAAATCGAGTACAGTATTGACCGTGTAGTGATCGTGTATTGATGGTGTTTAAATATCGGGATTTTCGAGTAGGGATCGGCGTGGTTGTCGAGAAGAGATTCTGGAGAAATCAAGATTGCTCGAGTGTATGTCATAATGTTCGAATATCGGTCGAAAAGGGCTCGTTTTGACGGACGATCAAGCAGTTGGTCGGGATTGCTCTGGTAAAAAAGGTTTACGGGACTGTTCTTGCTTGATCTTGATTGATCGAGTTGATCTGATCGGCAGTGGGAACGGTATGTTTCTTTAGATTCCATCCATTTTCTCTTAAGTGTGCGGCAAAAGTTTCTTGGAGACCTAATTTCTTCTGTATACCAAGGTTTTGTTAACTTGGGTTTTACGAGTTTTGTTTTAATAGGCGCATGTTTGTCTAGCACCTTTCTAAAAGAACTGTATGTTCTAACATAGTAGTACACTCATGGGTACTTGACAACCGAGCCTGAATATCATTCGAGAATTTAGTAACATCAATACCTTTAATATTACGAAATTTAATTTCAGATTTAGAAAGAGATGGTTTCTTAAGATCAAGACCACAAATTATAGAAAAATGATCAGAGATTCCAGGTTTTACAAAAATATTTGAAATTAAAGGAATATCTCTTGTAATGATAACATCGAGACAGTGGACTCTCACATGAGCAGCTTCGTTTAAGTGCTGAATAAGTCCGTCCAAAAGATTGCAATAGATTTTTTAATTTATTTGCAGTCACATCTTCATTACTATCCATGTAAATGTTGAAATCACCAAAAAATGACTTCTATTATCAATGCATGCTAATTTTCCAGCACCTACACTACTTATAAATCCTGAAAGAACGCAATGGCGAGATGACGCCACTCTATGTGACTGATCCGGCCATATTTCAATATGAACCAAGATAGTACTGTATTTACAACAGCAGACAACAAATTGAGACATTCACGGATTAGGCTACAGGGTTTATTGCATATCAACAGAATCAAAAAATTAGCAGACATTTACATTTACTTATTAGTATTAAAACAGGATTTAATAACATGATTTAAAAATACGAGAACTTAACTAAAATATATGCTTTAATGATATTTAAACAAAGATATTGTAGAACTTCAGAAATATTGACTTCTGGACTTGACTTTAAGAACAATCATTTAAACTATTTGTTTAAATAGTAGCAATCACGCAGTTTTTGTATCAGGCGTTGTTTGATCTGCTGAATTTACAACAGCCATCTTGGCAAGAAAATCGAAATGAACTCCATTTTCGTAAAGGCGAAATTGGCTTTATCAATCTAGTGTTCTATACTATATCTATGATTTTAAACTTTTAATGTATAGAGGGCGCTATTAGTAAAAGTGTCACCAATGGTAATCGTATATCAATCGAGATAACAATTATTAATAGGTACACTGTAGGGGTAAAAGAAGCGTTTTAAGCCACCGCAAACAATGAAAGTTGATGCTGCTCAAATATTAAATATTTACCAATAACATCAAAATCTAGAATGGGAGAAAAATGATAATTAAATTGGGACTGTGCCAAAAATTATTATTAAAGTATTGTGTGTGCTAGAGTACAGTACACTCATCTCAGTGCAGTAAACATATTACTTCAGTAAATAGATTACTGCATTACAGTACAGAAAATAGATTACTGTAGTATATTGATTACTACATTATAGTACAGTAAACAGATTACTGGAGTATACTGCATTATAGTACAGTAAATAGATTACTGGAGTATACTGCATCATAGTACAGTAAACAGATTACTGGAGTATACTGCATTATAGTACAGTAAATAGATTACTGGAGTATACTGCATCATAGTACAGTAAACAAATTACTGGAGTATACTGCATTATAGTACAGTAAATAGATTACTGGAGTATACTGCATCATAGTACAGTAAACAGATTACTGGATTATACTGCATCATAGAACAGTAAACAGATTACTGGAGTATACTGCATATAGTACAGTAAACAGGTTACTGGAGTATACTGCATCATAGTACAGTAAACAGATTACTGGAGTATACTGCATCATAGTACAGTAAACAGGTTACTGGAGTATACTGCATCATAGTACAGTAAACAGGTTACTGGAGTATACTGCATCATAGTACAGTAAACAGATTACTGATACTGCATCATAGTACAGTAAGCAGATTACTGGAGTATACTGCATCATAGTACAGAATAGATTGCTGCATTATCGTACTGTAAACAGATTATAAAACTAAATTCGGCAAATTGTTTTTTTTTTCTGCTTGTCAGATCGAAAAAGGAGAAAATGTGGCCCAACACCGGAGGCACATAGGCGCCAAAATTATTTTGGCAGGCATAGTGCGGTACTGTAGTATAACCAGATCTCTTACATACAGTTAACTCTAGCAAAATACCGTAGTTAATCATATTGCAGTGAACAGATTAGGCCTTAGACTTGCTCCATGTCTGTATTATATTTAAAGTGCTTAATGAAGTGCGCCACCAACGGATGATAAAGTTTTAGTGGTGTGAGGTTTGTCGTTAAACATCACAAAGGTATGACGATCCACCTGCTATGGAATGCAATGGGTGCCTTTTAATCGTCTTTCCTGAATTAAACCGAATCGCCGTTTTGAACCAAGACTAGGCCTATGCAAAACCATGCAGGAAAAAAATAACTCCAGTAAAAAATACTGCAGGAAAGGGATTTCTGTAAACAGATTACTGCAGTAAACTGAACTATAACAACAAACGTAGAACGGTAACTTTTAGCGTGCATTTTTAAGCCAGTTTTTCCCGTTGACCGTATTTCCACCATCGTTAATAAAAAAAAGCATTTTCTATAGTTTAATGGTTCTGTGGGTAAAATCATATTAATTCGCGTAACAATACCACATTGTGTTTTGCAGGGGTGGATCCAGGTGGGGTTGCATTAGGGGAACTCCCCTTTCTGTTAGTCTATTATTTTCTGGGCACTCGGTATCCCCAACATCAGCCTAGCTCCACCCCTTTTAGAAATCCTGGATCCACTCTTTAATTGCTATCAAAATATTGTAATGCAGATCTTACATACCTGCTTGATATTTTTACAACAAAATAAAATTGCACAGTGATAAAGACACCAATGATGTTCCATAGAAAATGCCATTTTTTATTAACAATAGTGCAGAATAAAAAAAATCATTGACAGAAAAACAAGCGCAATTAATTTGGATTAACTACGGAATCGTATATGATCTACCGAGTTCCCATGTTTTCAAGATAAATTAATCTTGGAAAGATGGAATTCCGAGATAATATTCTATGTTACTGAGATAATTATCTTGATAATCTGTCTTTCTGAGAAACGGAATCTTGGAATTCCATCTTTCCAAGATACGGTTGTTTAGAAATTCATCTTTCCAAGACAGCACAAGACATACTTCCAGGATAGCATATCTTGGAAAAATATCCCGGAATTCATTCTTTCCATGATAATTATCTTGGAAACGTGGAAACTCGGTAGGTGATATATGCTTCCGTAATGAACACCCAAATAATACATGATTTTAGTTTTGTATCATCACATACAGACTATATCAAAATATCTTGGGTATAAAGTTAAACATCCCTGTCAATTTATAAGGGGTCTACTTAAACATACATCTAACATACAAGAAACACCAATGATAACAGGTAATGTATCGATAATTAATATTTTCATTAAATTAATTTTTGGTCAAAGTTTCGAAAATTTCACCCACTAAAAGATACAAAAATAATCAACTTTACTGGCATTAGGACTATACTAATATAAACTATCATTGTAAAAAAGATATTGTGCATTTTATCAATTAATTATATAAACATCTTTACAAAATTCCACAATTATTTGGCAAAATAAACTACTTTTCAAAAATAAATTAAATAATATGGAAGAGCGTGATTAAATAAAACGAGTGAATATATTCACAGTAGTAGATTTTACCTTTAGAACAATTGATGGAAATCATGTCTAAAAGTACATAAAAATTATTATTCAATGTAAAATTTTATTACCCAGTTCAATATTAGGTAGTATTGAGCCGCACACGAGTATTATCCAACCCCAAGCTGATGACGTCGCCTGATTCCTCGGCGTTTCGCACAACTGACTATTGTTGATTTTCAAGAATCTGGTATTAAAGATAGCCGTAATAAAAGCTACAAGAATTTCTGTTAATGTTTGTCGCGAATATTTGAAAAAGGACATGGATTTCAATTTTGAAGACTTAGGCAGGCGGCAGCCTACCTAGATTAGGCGTAGGCCTATAGCCAAGGCTGGCCCTAAATTTGCAATAATAATTGATTGAATTGAATAATAATTATAATATTGAATGCCTATTTTGGGGATACCTAAAAACAAAGCCAAAAAATCGAAGTCACAGTGCATGACAATACGTTGTGGTGTCGGCAATGAGTTGCTTGTCTACCAGTTGCATTAGACCTTAACAAAGTCAGATTGTTTTGACCTCATATGAAACCACACTATAGCAGTATACAAACATATCTGGCTTTGGATTTATCAACTCAACTTAGAAATTGTCATAAGTAAATCACCAAATACCAATGATGATATTTTCATCTTAAATATTGTCTTCCATCATCCCAAAATCATAACCAAATGAACTTTGCATTATTTATCTTTCACATTGAGTTTAAATGTTGAGCTTTTGAATTAACTCCTGTCACTGTCATATAAAGCCTTCAAACATCGTATCCAGTCACCATGATTTCAAAACAAGATGTTTGTGCTGAGCAAGGTTGATAAATCCACACGCATGCTCTATTAATGAGCAGAATTCCAAAATCATATTTAAATTAGGCCTACAATCGGAAATTAAAAAATAAGAAAAATAATCATTACTGTAATATTTAAACAAAAGTACAGTTCAAAAAATGTCATCTTAGTTGGTGAATACTGTATATTAAATTTTAACCTAACTGAGAATAATTTCATGTTTGAAAGTTTTCAACAGAAAACGTCTGACTTTAGCCAGCAGGTGTTAAGTGGCATCTTCAGATTCATGGACAAATGACTCTGAGACATGGAACTGTAAAATGTTCCATGAAAGTTTTCCAGGTGTTAAAAGAGTTTATCCAGGTGTTGGAGAGTTTGTCCAGGTGTTGGAGAGTTTCTCAAACTTTGAGAGTTTGTCTAGGTGTTGTAGATCATGTCCAAGTGTTGGAGAGCATGTCTATGTCCAAGTGTTGGAGAGAATGTCCAGGTTTTGAAAAAATTTGTCCAGGTATTGCAGAATTTGTTAAGGTGTTGAAGTGTTTGTCCAGGTGTTGGAGAGTTTCGCCAGGCATTTGAGAGTTTGTCCAGATGTTGGACAATTTGTCCAGGTGTTGAAGAGTTTGTCCAGGTTTTCAAGAGATTGTCCAGGTGTTGCAGAGTTTATCCAGGTGTTGAAGATTTTGTCCATGTATTAAGTTTGTTCAGGTGTTGGACAATTTGTCCAGCTGTTGAAGAGTTTTTCCAGGTATTGCAGAGTTAATCCCGGTATATGAGAGTTTGTCCAATCTACATTGAACCGAGAGTGGGATAGGCATACTCTCTCAACACCTGGAATGCAATATTTACGGTCACATGTTTCAATGGCACTTCACCAGGAAGCCACAGATGCCAATTAAAACCTACTGACTGAAGAAGGCAGACGTATACTGTTGAAAATTCCCATGAAAGTGATATTTCTTTAAGTTGGAAAACTTAACAAATGTATCAAATTAAATCAAATTAAATATAAATGCAATCTATAACTAAAAAATAGCTAGGATTAGAAAAAAAAAACAAAAATAAAAAAAATTTAAATAAACATCAGTAGCTATAAAATAAGGTGGGAATTTTGCCAAAAAAAAACTTCAAAACTTTTGCATTAGATCTAGTTGAGATGTTATTAAATGAATTTGGCTTAAAAAGGTTGATATTTCACTGGACATCAAGGTAGCAGTAAATCCGTTTTAGATGGCATGATACAGCATGTACACAATGAAGCAATGCACCTAAGCAAATATACATGCTTTCAAGTCTTAGTACACTCAAACAAAACATACTGTAAAAGTGTCAATTATCCTGTGTGTAAATGTTTGCAGTCTGCAACACTATCACATTCCCACATTAATATTTTTGCGAATTTCAATGTATTTTTCTACACAAACATTCAGGCAGCAGGCAAGCATAACAGACTTACTGTGAGTGCACTCAAGCATAACAGACTTACTGTGTGTGCGCTCAAGCATAACATACAAATTCTGAATGCTTCCAAACCTTGATGAATATAAAAGCTTCCGTGATTTCTCAGAATTCGGACAATGACAAAGCTGCGCAATTATCAAATTAGTTTGCACAACATGTCTATTATGCTTGAGTGCTTCATAATGTGTATGCTGCATCATGCAATTTAAAAAATATTTTAATTAACATGAACATGACGTACATGTTAAGCTTTCAATTTTAACGTTAAAATACATAGGACTATTTATACTATGACGATAACGATCAACGATAAAAGAATGTGCCTACTGTTTTGATTCAGAGTTTGAGGGCAGCACCATGACTCTAGAATGGATGCGTAATGGATAAGTCAAATGAAGGAATGTAAATGTTATAGATGTACTATTTGAGGTTTCACCACAAAATGAGTTGCATTGTAGGTGGGATCAAATTGAGATAATCACCAAAGTAGGTCTCAAGTCGAATTTCTGAGAAATTTAGTTTTAGTCTGCAAGTGTATCTCCAGATTGTGAACTGTGGTAGGCCATTCCAGATTTTAAGATCAACGGTGGAGAAAGCTCTCGAACCCCATTGATTTCATGGTTTGTTCTTCAAGAAGATGTTTATCAGATGAACGCATGTTTCGTAATGGTACATAAGGTTTAAGCAAAATGGAGTACCTAGAAAAGTACCTAGGTGTTACACTATTGATATTCTTGTTAAGTAATCAGGTCTATTTAATATTGTCATTGATAAATAACTTGAATAAAAAATTAATTGGTATTGTATTCAATATAAATCAGTGAATAGTTTTAGTGCACACTTCTTTAATTTCTCTCGTCTTTTTTTCAAATTCTTTATCGCTTTATTTGTTGTTGGTCAATATCGTCATCTTATAAGCAGACTCTGCTCTGTTCCTACGCTATGTCCAGTCAACATCCACCTTAAAGGGGGCTCTGGGATTAACATTAGTATGGGTAAACCTATAGAACAATTGCGTGGTCTCACCACAAAAATCATAGTTGAGATCAAATTGAGTTATGGCCAAAATAAGTCTGAAGTCTTCATCAAATACATTTTCTGAAATTTATAGCCTTTTAATTGTCAATATATAGATTGCTTGGTAGGCGAATTTTTCAAAACTATGTTTCTATACCTGGGAACTTCAAAAGCTCATTTATTTTGGTCTGATTGTTCAATGAATGTAATTCAAAGTGGACATAACTTATATTGTGCTCTATTAGAATGTACCATTAACTCAATTTTGGATTCTCCAACCATGAGACTCGTTTTGTTGTGAGACCTCACAATTAGTGACCTCATTGATGAAATAATATCACTTGCCAAGAAAAAGGAAATGATGCAAAATACTTTGCAAAATAGGTCCTAAATCCAAAGTAGGCATCTATAACTCGGTTTACAGTGTTAACAGATTTTAAAAAGGTTATGTTTGAAAACTGTATAAAAAATAACATTACACATTACCCATTCCTATGTAAATTTGACTGATCTATCCATTTACTTGAGTTTTATTTGTACTGTGATTTTGGATTTAATTCTGATTTGGATTCAATTTGCTTTTTTTTTTGCAGCATTATCGCACTGTTAAATGGTTGTGAATTTGCATCAGTGAGGTCCCAACTAATGGTTCTACTGATTTACCCATAAATTTTAATCCCAGATTTCATGTTTATTTTTTTATTCTTTTCCTTATTTTTATTCCCAATCTTTTTTAACATCGAATGTCCACTCCCAGGCTAAGTGTACTACTTTATCATCATCAACAAATTTGCTTTTCACGCTGTAGTGTCCGCGTGCGATCATTCCCTTAGGGGCCTCGTCCACAGTGGTCAGGTATACGTGAGGTTCGGCTTTTGGTCCGTAACTTCCAACCATAAAATTTGACTTATCAACTGCAAATAAAAAAAAATTAATACGGCTCAATAAGATAAAATGGAAAGGACACTGTAAAGTGTCGAGTTCTACATTTTAAAGTGCTTTTTAGATGGTGAACTTCCACAGAATACATAGCCCTAAAGTGCAGTCCCATGTAAGCGCCTACTATTCCAGAATCCAACTAATTAAATCTTGTTTTGTTCTAACGCTGTTGCTACGTCAAAATAGCGCCCCAATTCCTTCAAAGATAGAAGTTTCAAATTTATCAATAAAAAAGTGAAATTATTCCAAATAAAAATACATTGACAACAATAAAATATATGCGACATATGTAAATAATTTTTATGACAAAATATGTCAAAAATTCAATAATTGTTAAACAGTTATTTTTATTTAACTTATGCATTTGTGATGAAGGCTAACCAAACCATAATAGTAATTCTACAGTGTTAAGTTGACCATCTAGCCTTAAATAATAAATCTATGAGGCGCGTACATGGGACTGCAATTCTACAGTGTTAAGTTCAGCATCGAGCCGTAAATAATAAATCTATGAGGCACCTACATGGGACTTCCATTCTACAGTGTTAAGTTCACCATCTAGCCGTAAATAATAAATCCTCGGCGCCTACATGGTTTGGACGAAGTAGACTCTCAACCTCACTCAGACCTCCCATGTCTCCTGGAATTTTGGATCATCTCCCAGGCTCCCGAAATTATCAAATTTTCTCCCAGAATTTAGTTTTCACCAGGGATTACTCCAGGTTTTATAAAAGTTTCACAATCTTATCAGAGCATAAATTGGCCTATTTATTTCAAAATATTGGTAATAGTACTAAGAAATTGGTAAATAAAGCAAGCAACTATGTAGTTCAGTAATGTATTTGGAAACAGTACCAGCACATTTCAGAAGTGACAAAATATGTTAAAAACTATCAATTCATAACAGGCAAGGTGTTGAGCTTATAAATAAGGGTATTTATACACACCATTTTAGGAAGGGTACACATTGCCCACAGTGGTACAATGACCACAAGTAAATCTCCAGGAGTTATGTTTTTACAACTTGGGACCTCTGCCTCACTCCTGTTCTTCTTGCTGGTGATAAAAGTAAGGCAGGCCTTGCCTTAACTTGTTTACCAACTAGCCAACTGGCCTACTTGGCTGCAGTTTTGAACTATTCCAGGAGATAATTTATTAGCCCACTAAATTTTTATAATTTTTTTTATCATCCTGCAAGACAGAAGACCGATTCTATTCTCTCTGACGCAAAAAAAAGTAGAATTACATACATTGCAGTATCCGATGCATATTGGGCTCGAATTCTGTCCCTAGTTACTAAGTGCATGCTCAGTGGTCTAGTGGTAAGGATGACAGGCTTATAACCTGGAGATTGTTGGTTCGAGCCCACCCAATAACAACTTGCGAATTTTTTCACGAGTATTCTCAACTTTACTGATTATTCGTTACATTTACATGGCAGAGTCTAGCATATAAAATTGTGTCTAGTATTACCCCTGATGCAAAAAAGTGGAATTGCATACATTACAGTATCCACTGTTTCTCTTGGGCTTGAATTCTGTCTCTAGTCACTAAGTGCAAGCTTGGTGGTCTAGTTGTACAAATGCCAGCCTAGTTACCTGAAGATTGTGGGTTCGAGTCCCACACAAGAACAAGTTTTTCTTTTTTTTCTTTCATCCACATCCAACAGCTATAAACGCCTATTACAGGATGGATAAACTATAGCATGCTTATAAACTAAGACTCATTACGAGGCTTACGCAATGGCGTTGTTGTCGTGAGAAGAATCCTAGCACTTGATCAGGATTGAATCCAGTACTTTGGGATTGGTAGGCAGCACGATAACCACCAAGGTATGTGACTACACTTGCGAATATTGTCAACTGTACTGAGTATTCGGTACATTTACATGACAGAGTTGGGCAAAATAAATTATATCTAGCCTTCAACAACGGTTGAAGAATGGCTTTGCCATTAACCTACCTCTTACACCCTTTCTCGACGTTACTTGATGATATCGAAGCCCTGCTACGATTTCCCGTTTTACCTGTAAAAATAATTAAGCATTAAATTGTGTTTGGCCATTTTCATCTTTACACTTAGAAAAGTAATCCGAAATTGATTTTTAATCAAGGACTTTTGTTGTGTAAACAGTGGAAATCCTGTAAGGGTGAAATCACTTAAAGGCCTTTCACAATTGTCGAACATCCAAAAAGTAGAAATCGATTGCAGGCAAAAAAGAATTTAACAAGCTGCAAGTTGGTTGTGGAAATTGCCGCAGAAAAAATATAGTTTTAGTTGTATAACAAAAGTGAAGCATCCCAGGTATACATACTTGAAGAATACGTCATCACAAAAATCTTGCGACATGCGCACGACAATACAAGATACATAGTCCATCATTCAACACGATCGTTCAATCGACACATCAGTTTGTCAACATGTGAATCATCAAAACAGGTTGCAGTTACCAGGTGGTGTACGGATGAATTGTTCTCAATTTGTGTTGGTTTACCAGAAAGGGGGGGGGGTGCGGTAGGGGAGCTATTAATATTAAGACATGGCTGAAAAGTAGCCAAGGATAAGAGGACAACCTTACCCACCCAAAATCCGGGGCTCGCTAGAGTGAAGTAAAACACATTGTGTTAGCAGGCTGTTAAACATACCTTAAATGTAACTCGAATTCGATATTCAGCACCTTCCTTGATGACAAATGGTGTATCCTTTATTTTCGTCAAATCACCTGTAAAATAAGTAACAATAAGAATTTGCATTAGGCCCCATAAAAATAATTAGTTTATCACCCTACCAAAGCATAAAAACTGATGAGGACGGGAGGTTTTTTTTTTTAGCCAACCCTCCAGTGTTGTAGTGATCTCACATTAGGCTACTAGAACGTCCAACATTATTTTAGACTCACGCAAAATACGACGCAGATACCAGCACAGCAGCCTGCAGGGAATATTGATCATTGTAGGCCCATTCATAGTTGTGTACATTAGCTCGAGAATTGTTCCTATTAGCTAAGTTAACAAAATCCAAAGAATTTCAAGTGAATATAACAGAAAAAACGATCGTTTGAATAGTAAAATTAAAAAAAATTTGTGATTTTCCCAAAAGTGATGTGGGCGGGGGTGATAAACTACTTATTTTTTTATGGACGGCCGTTCCGTGACAAAACTCGCAAATTCCACTTTTCGAGTAAATGGAGCTTAAAGTTCACATGTTTGCCTATTGATAACGCATTGTCGCACGGGCCTCAAATTTCGTATGACAAAATGTATATATGAATAATACTATGACTAAAAAAATTATACAAAAATTCTCAGAAACTAAAAAGTTATCAGCGATTTTATCAGTTACGTTGTTTTGCCTC
>JAOTQE010100142.1:0-13972 GCA_025631205.1 Nesometra sesokonis
CCGGACACGTTTCAATATTGAAAACTGTCCAGACGGACACTTTTCAACGCCGGACAGTTTACTTCGTTACACCGGTACAACAGGACGGCCGCCCGCCGTTCCCATAGGCCTACCTGCCAACATCACTCTCAAAAGCGGTTGAAGGTCTGCTCGCTGTCGTCATTTCGCCCCGGTTGCCGCTATTGGAAGGAATTAGGCTGAAATTGGGTACTTCCAGTTCCAATTCAATACGCATTTCAGGTTTTCTTGAGGATTTTATGGTCTCCAGTATAAATTTTTATTTTTGGTATTAAATTACAAAAAGCGGTAGGATTTCCATGCACAAGCGGTAGACGGTAGGAACGTCACTAAATCGGTAGGATTGGCAGGTATGCGTTCCAATAGGCTAATTTCGACGTTTTAATTTTAATTCCGTGATGACAGTCAATCATAATCAGGTTCAATTTCTATGAACCTTTTTTTACTCAAATGTTTTTTTTAAACGTTGACAAGATATAGGCCTAACTAACAATATTACAACAACAACAACAACAACAACAGCAACAACAACAACAACAACAACAATTATTCATCTTTCTTCTATAAAAGTAACAAAATGTAGCATGTAAAATTATATAATATAAATTGTAGTAAAATATAAACATACATAAATTATAAATGAAAGGTTCCGACGGAAACGGGCTTGTTAAAGGTGTGGAAACCATTATAATATTCATAATATATTTTAAATTGATAAAGTGGTAAACGAAATAACAAATAATACATGCAATAGAAGTTACATTTGAAATTTAAATTTAAATATAGCCAGAGGTTAACATTTTTTTCATATATATTTTTCTTAAATATATAAATAGAAGATGAGTCTTGTAGTAAGGGATCAAGAGAATTCCATAAATTAGGGTAAATTAAAAGAAATACAAAACTTGTATTATAAAAGTGTTTTGGCTTGGGTCTTATATTGTTTCTTGTTCTGGTAAGGTAGGAATGGACTGGGTTTTCTAAATATCCTAAACTGTTTTTAAGCGCCTGCAGTTGTTACATTTGATGCATTTTGGTGATTCCGATTTGATATTGATTAATATCCTTCATTTTCAAAATATTACATTTGTGGTAAAGACATGTTACGAGTCGGAGTAACAAGACAAAACTAATAGCACAAATTGCTTTATTTTGGAGCCTTTGGAGTACACGAAGGTAAGTGGGATATGTACAAAGAGGCAATGTTGCAATAACTAAGCATGGGTTCAATAATTCATTTATAAATTTTAAAAAGACTTTTATTAGGCAAGAAGTGGCAAATTTTATAAAGGATTCCCACATATCTAGAAAGTTTGTTACAAAGAATATCAATGCGATTTTTACAATTTAGATGCTCCTCAATATCAACACCTAGAAATTTGGTACTCTTCTTATTTTTTTACTATTTATTACTATTTTTTTACTATTTATTGTTTTTTTTTTAATTGTCTATATTTAAATGTTTGCGAGTATTCCTAAATAAAATAAACTTAGTTTTAGGGATATTAATGGATAATTTATTACAGTCAAACCAAATACTTTTTTTTTGTTTCATTAGTTCATTTGATAGTATTAAATGGAATATCATGATGGGAATAAAACAGAATTGTATCGTCTGCAAAAGCGATACAGGATAAAACGTTATAAACGATATTACGGTCGGTGATGACAGTTATTTCTCAATTGGTACAGTAAAAACAAAATAGGTTATTGAGCTTGGAAATTGTTGCAAAAGCCGTCTAACATAAACAATATTTGTAATTGAAATATTCATAATACAAGACAGTCTTAATTACTGCATTCTTGGCGTACGATATGTTTGCAAATCAAGTGATATTGTTTTATTAAAAAATTATTTATAATATCAACAATTTAGTGCGTCAATATGCCCTGAAAAACAATTGTAAATTGAACTGATTGCAGAGATATGGAAGTTCCGGTACTGCACTTTATTTAATATCTTATTTCTGTATAGTGGGGTCAAGGGCCTTTTGACATTATTTCCGGACACTTATTAAGACAATATTCCATTACAGTAAATATAAAGATATATCCATATATCACCATAAACAAAAATTAACTCTCAATGACACTGGTTGCAGAGATACGGAAGTTCCAGGCACTTTAAATACTGTATACGGTAAGGGGTTAAAGGTCACTAATCGTATTTTTGTGATATTGATAATTAGGTAAAAACGGCAGCCATTTCGAAACCCAATATGGCCGCCAACAGAAAATTTTGAAAGTGTCAGATTTCGATCGAGTAACAATCACATAATACATTTTGGTACTAAAATCACGAAAATATGCCTTGTGACTGAAGTTATGAGATGATTTTGTTTAAAAATAGCGGCAAATTTAAAATTCAACATGGCCTCCAAAGATGAAATCTAGAAAATTGACAAAATTTCTTTTTTTTATTCAGTATAATATGTGATAACTATGAAGTTTACACTTTCCACCAAAACCCCAAAAGGAAGTATATTTCCTTACATTAGTAACATTTGTAACCGGATCAATTGAACAACTCCCTCAAACTAGAATTTCTCCTCATATCTGAGAGGTGTATGAGTTATATTTTATCTAAATTGGTCCCTCTTGCCAAATCATTCCACCGAAAAAAATAGGTATCCTAAAATTAGTCACGGATCTCATGAAAATGACTCTACTGTAATAGTTTTATATATTTAATAAATAATTTCTGTATAGCGAGAGTAGGCTTAGCCTGTATAGAATAGTACAACATTCGCGCTGATATGATCTACAGCCTACTAGTACTAGGATCACAAAGATGATATATCGAAGAAATTAAGCATACACCAGGTTATTATTAGTTAAATAACATTTCGCTTTCTTCTACTCGATAATATAAATACAATTATGCAATGGGAATTTACCTTGTCATTGGAATGTCCAGTTTGAGTAAGGATATTTTAATCTGTATTAGCTAAGAGGGTACATAGTTTGTGGGTTTGAACTAATAATCGTTACAAGCAAAGGTATCTTATCATAATTTACATAAACCCAATTATATTATGGGGTCAAGAGTGCTAGATATGAGCGACGTTGAGTCGGTATTCTATGGATGTGGTAAAGAATCATACATCAAAACATACATAAAGTTTAATGAAGAGCCTGTGTCGCCAAAACAATTGAAATTGCATTCTTAACATATTTACTACACCGGTAGTTATTCACAATTTTCGTCACTCGGAGATAATAACGAGGTTTCGCAACTTTATGAAATACGAAAACGAAAACGGATACGCCATAAATGTTTGTAACATTTCAATAGAACACCTTGAATATCTGTCACATTTGGTGAATATTTTAGGACGATCATCAATGGTTCATAGGTGGAAAAATTTATATATTTTTGAAAACATTTAGCACTTTTCAAAAATGGAAGTGTGACGTATCCGTTTTCGTTTTCGTATTTCGTAAATTTGCGAAACCTCACTAGTCTTTAAAAAAATTACCGATGGCAAAAATTAATATTGACTTCGTGACATTTCCAATTAGAAATTATAAAACAAAAATGAAATAGGAATACTGTACTTAAAGTAGCTAATTTATCCTAAAAGTAATCCTCGTCTTATTTTTCTTGTATCTGCACAAAATTCAATTACCTATTATGTTTTGTTTCAACGAATGCTTCAGCAACCAGCATTTGCGGATTTATGGGGAGGTTTGAATGATAATGAACTAATAAAAATAGACAAACAGCGTTTGTAGGGACTCCTACAGGTAAATATGAACCATTTTTTGCAAACAGTGTTTTTTTTCTATCACAACCAAAATCGCGGTTTTAGACCCCCCCCCTCGACCCAACACCCCAATCATAAGAAAGGATCCGCCCCTGATCAGTGATCTCATCACATGCGTGTAGTAGTGGATATGCGAAGAGGTGTTTTCATGGCCAGTTCAGAACCACAGATACAGGTGATGTTATCGATATTTAGATATTATGCCGTTTTATTACAAAGATCTAACCCACTGCAGTTCTTGGACCATGCAGACCAGACGAAGTCAGTACTAGGTGTAGAAGATCACACTGTATTTACAGAATATTTACGGAATATTGGTTGGTCTTTGCTTCCATAGTTTAATTCTGATATTGGCATCTCCACCTCGTTCAACT
Source organism: Nesometra sesokonis (assembly GCA_025631205.1). Lineage (NCBI taxonomy): Eukaryota > Metazoa > Echinodermata > Crinoidea > Comatulida > Antedonidae > Nesometra > Nesometra sesokonis. The sequence continues at coordinate 4,160 of JAOTQE010100142.1, forward strand.
ACATTGAAGAAGCTTTTTCGTGGTTGAAGTCTTCTGTTTTCCTGGCGAATATCCTAATAAGGCATGACTCTTTTTGGTGTCGTAACTAACACCAGAAAGACGCAAAAAATGTACGCGCATGTACAGAAGACACACGTAGAGATACCAAGTGTGGGCACTCAAATTTGGTAATCATTGCACGTGCGCGGCGTTTTGCTTACCTTCACGCGCCTTTCTGTACGCCCATTTTTATTTATTCGTTGTATCACGGACGAAAATAAAACAGCTAAAAGGTGTATTAATAATACAATGCATAATCACCTCATATCACACCTCTTGATAATTTTGAAGTATAGTAATATTATACGATTAAGTAAACAATTCTTTCTATTATAAATGCATACCGGTACCGTATTGTTACAAACAACAATGGTGTGGAATAGAACATGCAAACCTCTCATTATATGTTTTGTTTATGATTTAGTTTTACCAAAGCGTACTCTTTTCGCAGTCTACTCATAGGACCTATTATTATTATTAGTATTATATTATGCCCAGAATAATTTCGAACAGTACAATTGCTTGGCATTAATTTGGTCTAATCGTAAATTCAGTTCGTTGTAAAATTTAACCACAATGAGGATAATGGGTAAACATTGTCACTACTTTATTCCACATTATTGCTACTAGGTTAAAGGATCTGTAAAACTAAATCCCCAATATGACGGAAATACCAACTTTAAGTTAAGGCCTATGTATTAATTTTTTTTAAAACACTTAAAAGTGTTATGTATTAAGACAGATGTGAGCGATAAAATTTATCTATGAAAATTAACTATTATTAATTAATTAATAAATAATAATAATAATAATAATAATAACAGCAGCAGCAGCAGCAACAACAACAACAACAACAGCAGCAACAACAACAACAATAACAAGAACAAAAACAATAAATAATAATAATAATAATGATAATGATAATGATAATGATAATGATAATGATAATGATAATGATAATGATAATGATAATAATAATAATACAACAAACAATTAAGACATTTTCACTACATACACCTAACCGGCGTATCTGTGCACCTGGCACATTAAAGGATTCGAAATTAAATTTCGGCGACATTTTCTGTGCGCGTCAAGTAGGCCTACACTGCTTTAATTCTACCATTGTTAAATCTTTTTCTTCGGATTTAGTCCTTCCGACCTGAATTTGGTACCTGTATAAATCTACTTTAACACAAAGTTGATCTATTATTTAATCGGTTAGACTTTGTTATAAGTTCATCAACTATAATAGTAAACCATTGGCAGCCCTACATTGGGGAAAAGTCTACATGAAGTGTATCTGAAACAGAAAGAAATTGGGTTTAAGCGTCCGCTAAACTACTAGCGATTAAACTAAATTTAATGTGTACGGTTTAAAAATGAGATCGTAATGTTGCAATCTTATGCAGAAGATTACCTCGGTTTTAAATACAGTACATAGGCCTATTACTAAGAACGTGTATTAATAAAAAGTGGAAAATAAAGTATCCGGTAGCTACCTGAATTGAAATTCTCTAACAACTTGAGAAGCAGATGGTCCTGATGATCAGTTTGTACACTGGAAATACAAACACTGTAAATACTAAAATCCCGCTCATAACCACAACAAGTACGAACACAGCATTATTACTCACTAGGCCGACAAGCGCACACGGTTGACCGGTTGGAAAACGTAAAATTGACCTGTGAACATTCCTCTGTGCCTAGGTGGTTACACGCATACTTGAATAAACTACCAACGCATAAGAACTCATATCAATTTGAAGTACCAAAATGTCAAATACTTGAAAGATACATATTTACAATTAAACAAGATCTTTACAGGACATTTAAAAATCGATTTACCAAATCCACTGGGGTGACCGATGTATTATTTGGAAACTGCTTGCTAAAATGTAATCAAAGATAATTAAGGTATCATATTGAAAAAAATGTGGCAGAGTCAAGACAAATGAGACATTAGTCTGAAAATTGAAAATTGAGTTTTTTATGGATTATAAAACTACACATTATTATCTTTAAAATGCAAAAAAAATATCAGTTTCATACGATGTTTCCTTGCGGAGTTATGAACAATCGAAGTTCGAACATTTAAAATGTTATAAATTTTGAGAACTGCATTTTTTGAAATTGTTTATCAGTATACATTGACTAAGCAAGGTCATTTTAAAATTCCATTTTTAAAACATTTCCTACTCATACATCTGAAAATTGTTAAGATCGTTTTTTTTAAACATTTTTGGATTATATAGAGCCTTTCTGAAAATTGTTAAGGTTTGAATGAAAGTTGAATGTATGAACTGTATATTTTTTAAATAAAATAAAATTTAAAAAATGACCAGTTTAAAACTTCGGTCTATTTTTGAAAACTAGCATTTGTGAATTATGTTTTATGTGGCTTGGCTCTGCTACAAATAGCATGTTTAGCGTAATGGAGTCCGACCAACCGATCTACAGGTCAAACAAACTACCAACCAACCAACCAACAAACAAACCACCAAACACCCAACCAACCAACTAAACAATCTACAAACCAGACAACGTAAAACAAACCACCCAACTCACCAACCAACAAGCCAACCAACCAACCAATCAACCAACTAACCAAACAACCAACCAACCAACCACCAACCAACCACCCACCAACCCACTCAACCAACCAACCAACCAGTCAACCAACCAACCAACCAATTAATAACCAACCGACCGACCAGCCAACCTACCAACCAACCGACCAACCAGCCAACTGAACAACCAACCAATCAACCAACCAACCAACCAACCAACCAAACTCCAACACATCAATTAACCCACCAAACAACCAACCAACCAACCAACCAACAAGACATCCGACAAACCAACCACAAACCATCAACCAACCACCAACAAATTAACCAACCAGCCAACCAACCCAGCAACCAAGCAACCAACCATGCCAACCAACCAATTAATAACCAACCGACCGACCAGCCAACCTACCAACCAACCAACCAACCAGCCAACCGAACAACCAACCAATCAACCAACCATGCCAACCAACCACTTAATAACCAACCGACCGACCAGCCAACCAACCAACCAACCAACCAACCAGCCAACCAACCGAACAACCAACCAACCAACCAACCAAACTCCAAAACATCAATTAACCACCAAACAACCAACCAACCAACTAGACATCCGACAAACCAACCACAAACCATCAACCCACCACCAACAAATTAACAAACCAGCCAACCAACCCAGCAACCAAGCAACCACCAAATTGTCTGCTGCTAAGATGGAAACATTTTAAAATGACACTTTTAGACACATAGAGCCTTTTTAATCTGTCACAATTTAACAAAATTCAGGCATAAAAAATAAATCACTAATCCCAGCTCGCTAATGATCGGCTGAGGTGATAAAATGTGTAGAATGAGAAAGACCAAACAAACTATTAATTCTGTTTTAGGACGTAACAAAAACATAAATACTCCATCATACTTCATGCATAATGGATTGAAAATTACAGACCCATCTCTTATGTCAAACAATTTTATGATTATTTTGTAAACGTCGGACCTAACCTAGTCCAGTCCCTTAAAAATCCTACAAATCAACATTTTTCTAATCATCTTAAATCACCTCTGAAAGATTCCTTATTTTTTTTCTCCTGTTACCGAAATTGAAATTGTCCAAATTATTAACGGTTTAAAGAACAACAAGAGCTCTGGATGTGACGAAATATCCAATAAAGTAGTCAAATCTATCTCCAATTTAATTTCCAAACCATTATGTTATGTTTTTAATTTGTGTTTAAAAGATGGATTCTTTCCTGATGTCCTTAAAATTGCCAAGGTAGTTCCTATTTCTTAAAATGGACACCCTCATTTGTTTAACAATTACTGACCTATTTCTTTATTGCCATGTTTTTCAAAACATTTTGAACGTCTGATCTATACTAGATTATTCATTTTTTTAAAATAAACACGACATCCTTTATAATCGTCAATATTGTTTTAGAAAATTTTATTCAACTGATTTTGCCCTTATCGACATTTTTGATCAAATTACTAAAGCTCTTAGTAATAATAACTTCACTATTGATATTTTTCTTGATTGAGCAAGGCCTTTGACACTATAGATCATGAAATTCTTTTAAGTAAACTTAAACGATATGGTGTCAGGGGCCTTGCTCTGAACTTATTTAGGAGCTACCTTGGCAATAGACAGCAATATTCACCACTTTCAATTCTTGTAAATCAAATTTGTATCAAATTTGTCTAAAATCCGATGTGGTGTCCCACAAGGTTTTATACTTGGTCCACTTTTATTTTTAATTTATGTTAATGATCTTCCAAACTGTTCTTCTATATTAAACTTCGTTCTTTTTGCTGATGATACCAATATTTTTTGTTCTAACGAAAACTTGCTTAATCTTTTTAAAATTATTAATTCTGAATTAACTAAGATCTCTAATTGGTTTAAACTTAATAAATTATCTCTAAATGTCTCCAAAACTAATTTTATTATTTTGAATCCTAAAAACAAAATATCAAATAATTTCAATATAAAAATTGACAATATGAACATTAATCAGTTTACTGAAACTAAATTCCTTGGAGTAACTTTAGATTCTAAGTTATCATGGCATAACATTTCCAATATTATTTCCAGAAATATTGGCGTCATGTATAAGTTAAAAAATTATTTTCCGCAACATATTATTTTATTCTTATACAATACTTCAGTTTTACCTTACTTTAATTATTGCAATATTTCATGGGCTACCTCAATTGATAAATTTATTTACTTATGCCCCTGGACAGGGCTTGAAACCACTAATATTGATAATATCTTCAAACTAAAAAAACGTGCACTCAGGATCTGTGCAGGGTCAGCACGCATTGCACATACAAACCTTTGTTTTATAAATTTAATGTACTTAATGTATTTGATTTAAATAAGTTACAAAGTTATACTTTCATGTACCGTTTTACGAACAACATATTACCAAAGCACATTACCTCGTTACTTCCTAAACAGCAATCTGAAGTCCATAACTATCCGACAAGGTTCGCAAAAAGTAATATCGTACAGGAAAAATACACATCTTTTCTTCAAAAAAATCTATCTTTTATTATGGGCCGAAGTTATGGAACTTTTTGGATATTTCCTTTAAATCTGTACAAAGTATCTGCTCCTTTAAGTTCAAAATTAAAAAAATCTCTGATCAAGGTATATGGTGAGTAGTAGTGGTTTGCATCTTGCTTTTTTTATTTGTTCATTTTTTTTATTTTGATTTCTGTGGCAGAGCTGAGTCAAGGGAGGGAGAAGTCGATTATCTATTTTTTCTTCTTTTTTTTGCTATAATTCAATTTTCATACTACATTAAAACTTTACGATACATGATTACAAATGCTCTAAATTTAATTCTAAATATCCCTGCTTAGTCATTTCGTATTATTGATCCTTTTTTATTCGATTTATTGTAAGGCAAAACAAACAAAACAAATTTTTAGGTTTGATCGTTCATGGCTTTTCATTTTTAAGATAATGATGTGCGGCGTTATAATTTACTAATTTTTTGGCTTGTCCTTCTTTTTGCTTGGTTCTGTCACATTTGGTCTACAATTTTAAACCCGACTCAATGTATTTTCTTCTTTTTACATTACAATATATTATAGGATGTTTACGTCCGTCACAGGTCTTTATACATTTAGAGTATTTGTTGGTCAAAGCTTAAGGTTTGTTCTCAAACTTATATTGACCTCCATCTGCACATTTTTTTGTATCTATTTTTTAATTTTCAACAATTGTAAATTCTTTATACTTGGGTGTGGAAAAGATAATAAACAAACAAACAAACAACAAGTTGCTCACTGTAATGGTAGGGAATGTTACATTTCGTATTTTCATTAAAGGTGGTTGGTTGTTACAGTAGCTAATCTGATTTACTTAATTAAAAATGGAAACTATAACAAATAGATCAATCATTACAGCTTTAAATTATATGACCAATCACATTTACTCATTTAAATACCACATTTACTCATTTAAATACAGATGTAATTCAACAATCATAACATAACTATTCTCTACTGTTACGTCAAAACAATTGGTGGCACTCTTTCTTACTAACAACACCGAAAAATGGGTAAAACCCTACTAAGTTTTACAAGATATTATATAGAATAAACGCGTACTTTATAAACTCGTCTTTTAGGTCTTTTAGGTTTTATTTTGAGATTAGTCCGTTATAGGGATCCTCATATTATTGTTAAATTGTATAACGCCCTAGTTCGTCCTATTTTAGAGTATGGTTTACCTGCTTGGCTCCCTTATAAAACTGGTGACATTTCATCCTTAGAATCTGTCCAACGAAGAATGATAAGATGCTGCACGGCACGTGACGTCCCATATCCCCGGTATATTAATTTGTGTTCTATAAATAATATACTTAAATTTATAATTTAATCCTTTGCCGCCAAATGCTTTTACAAACAAAATTTAATTAGCCTACCATTTATCAATATCATTAATCGTCGACACCTTGATTACCTAAAATTTGCTCATCAATTTAATCGAATTGACTGTTTTAAATACCACATTTTTAATCAGTTTCCGAGGGTGTGGGACACGCTCCCTATTGAGATCCGTGATTTACTTTGTTTTAGTTTATCGATTTTTATTACAAATGTTAAAAAACCATGTTTGTTCCTAATTTTATATATTTATGCATATATTTATTTAGTCAAATAAACCATTTTAATATATTCTGTATATTTTAATATACATCTCCTTAATTTTTGGAATGTATGCATGGTTAAGTGTTTTTCTGCCACCCTTGTCGGCGGAGAGAATTTTTTTACAGCAATTTAGTTTGCTTTTATTTTATCCTGTCACCGTCAGTGGTTTGTCTTTTGTTTTACTTTTGTATATCTATACTGTTTGTGATTTTATGACGAAATAAATGAAATGAAACTTATGTTGACTATCCAGAATTTTTTTTATCGCCTTTCCCAGTAATACCCAATGTTTTCTCACAAATATATAATTTGTAGATTTGTTATGGACATTACAATACGAAGTTATTTTGTCGGTAAGTCTATAATAAGCAGAAATACACTTTATTGAATTTTCGAGGTGAACCATAATATAGCATGACAACAGAACAAACCCTTGTATTTATAATTAAATACGGACTGTGAAAAGACCACCTTGACAAAATCTTCCTTTTCGAAATGTGCAATTGAGCTGAGTGTCCAAGTTGTCCATTTAACCAATGCCTCACTAAATTAGGCAAACAATTCTCACACAGTTGAAGAAAGCTCTTGTCGTTTATGTGCCTAAATACCGATGTATTACGACCTTACAAATCACGATAACGAAAAATGGACATATTATAAATTCTTGAAACCTTTTAGTTGAACATGGGTAAATATCTGTCATAGTTGATCCGAAACTTTAATTAGAAAATGGCCGCCATTTGTATTATGCAAATTATGTGACCCCTGGGGGTCAAATTTCTTGGCGTCCGGCAGAAATCGAAATGGTATGGTGTGGGCAATCTATATGCAAAATTTGGTGCTTTTGGAAGAATTTGAACCAAACAGCCTATTTAGCCCTAACACACTCCACTATGGGAACATATATGTAATCAGAAGTACAGAACAGTGGCCGCGGCCGGGATGTTTTAAGCAGAGGTGCCATTCTTATATTGAAATTGACATATTTTGCTTGTTTTTGCCATATTATTGCTGTTTTTGTTTTAACTAAAAATCTACAGACGGTTTAATTAATTTAGTTTAACTTAGTATTTTAAAGTTATTGTTTTATGTTATAAGTGTGTATCATCAATTCACGCAAATATGTCTAAATTTTATTCGATTAAAGAAACCTATTTGTTTGGCTGCGGGTATTTGTGGCAGAGCCAAGCGAAATGAGGCATAAGTAGAAAAAATAGTAAATTGAGTTATTTATATAATGAAACATTATTATCTTTAATATGCAAAAAAAAAAACCAATCAGTTTCAATTCTTGAACATTGTTTTTATCACATATCTGAAAATTTGTAAGGTAGTATGAAAGTTCATTATTTAAACTAAAGACTTATCGAAGGCAAATCATTCCAATTTTATCTGCGCCTCAAACACAGTGACTGCTTATTATAAGCTTGGTTAGTTTGTATAAAATAGTTACAATAACGCTTCACTCCATATACAATATCTTTGTTTCGAGACCGTAAGACGTAACCAGATAACTGATATAATTTTAAGGCTTTCCTTTGACTATTCCGTACGCTCTAGAAATGATATATAAAAAGCATTGAACGATAGCAGACGACATTAAACTAAACAATTATAGGATTATAATTTTGACGACTGAGTGGTGCAGAAATTTAACATTATCATAAGTTTATACATGGCTGATTATTTTGTTAACGTTTCCTCGCCAAAATTTTGATCCATTCCATATATCCTATGTAACAATTGAGATACCCTTTCCGACCCCTTCATAAAAATACCTGGGTATTAATATTAGTTGATATAAATATTGTATTGTGTATATTTGTATTGTGTATGTATTTGCATTTTGTATGATTAGGCTTAGCGGATAACAGCTACTTCTGGCCCATAATCTTGAATGATTTTTTAAAAAAATTTTATTAACTTACTTGTAGTGCAAATAGTCCTGTGCGTAGTGTAGCTTTTTGACTTATTAGCTATCCATAGATAAAAATCAGTATGTTGTATATAGAGCAGACTCTATATACCAAAATATACTTCGGTACGTATATTTTCACGAATTTTTTCTAAGCAAATGTTTAAATTACTCTCGTAAGCGAGTGAAAATTCACTCTTTGTGGAGTGACCTGAGAGACCACTCAAAAAAAAAAGTGAAATTTACTCCAACCGATTAAAAATTCACTCTATAGGAGTGAAATCACTCACACTCTTGCAGAAAATTTACTCCAAAAGAGTGGATTTGGAGTGGTAATAATTCACTCTTTTAAGAGTGGTCCCTCAGGTCACTCTCACTCTTTTAAATTCACTCCAAAAGAGTGAAGTTTCATTCTTTTACATTAAAAGAGTATGTTTGTTTTAGAGAGTTGATTTTGGCTTTAATATCTTCAGAATAATGATGGTTCTACTAAATGTAATGAAAAAAAAACTTTCCAGAAACATTGTCAGAAAAATAACATTTGGCCGTAAATAATTTCTAAGCTACATGCTTGATTGTTTTTAAATAACTTCCTTGCTATCGACGTAATTAAATATGTTAATTTGGGGCAGGTAATAGCTGTAGTGAGAGTAAATGACACATGACACATAAATAAGTTGCGCTAAGGATATTATGTAAATAGGCCTAAATTTACATTAAAATCATTACTAGTCACTAATTGCTTTAATAAATAAAAAAAATGATCAAATAATATATGCAGTCGACAAATTGAGTAATAATAACAGTAATTAGTAGTATAATAGTAATATTATATAATAGTAATAGTAATAGTAATAATAGTAGTAGTAGTAATAGTGGTAGTAGTAGTAGTAATAGTAATAGTAATAGTGTAATAGTGTAATAGTGTAATAGTGTAATAGTGTAATAGTGTAATAGTAATAGTGTAATAGTGTAATGGTAATAGTGGGAGTAATAGTAATAGTAATAGTAATAGTGGGAGTAATATTAATAGTAATAGTAATAGTGGGAGTAATAGTAATAGTAATAGTAGTAGTAATAGTAATAGTAATAGTAATAGTAATAGTAATAGTAATAGTAATAGTAATA
>JAOTQE010100153.1:0-13971 GCA_025631205.1 Nesometra sesokonis
CATGAACATTCGTACAATCTTTAAGTTCATTTGAAAGTTTGTTCCACAATAAAACACCACTATTTGATAAGCAGAATAATTGTAACGTAGTTTTCCTGTAATTAATATTAAATTGATTCAATTGTCCAGTATATTTATGGATATCTCTACTTAATTTAAAATATTCTTGAATGATAGGAGGGAGTACATTACTCGAAGGATGCGTCCCAGAGCATTGGAAATCTGGGACAGCTGTACCTATTCCTAAACAAAAATGTGACATCACATTAGACCAAGTTAGACCAATATCGCTAACGGCTTTATTTGCTAGAATACTCTTGATTAATTCTTAGACACTACAAGATTGTAAAGGCGTCTTTGATAAGCAACAGTTTGGGAATAGAAAAAAATATCAACTACTATACTCATTTATTTGATTTAACCCATCATTTGCACTTACCTTCAGATCGACAGTATTGTCACTACTGACTATAGTAAAGCTTTGGACTTTATCGATCACACTATTATTTAAGAACAGATAATTTAGATAAGTATTAGAAGAGAGATCATTCAATCGGTGTGTAATTTTCTATCAAACAAATGCCAGAGAGTAACTAACCAAATTTGGCAAGAATGCTTTTAAAAATGTGCCCCATCTTTTTAAACCCATTAGGGATATAAGTTCAGAGGGATCCTTCAAATACTGAATTTAACAAATACAAATTCAAAACAGAGCGTTTCAGGAAATAATCTGTTCACTCTACCATTAAGGTACGGTACTTAACTTGCAAACTGACTAAATTACTAATAAACTAAATTATCATCTCTCACATATCGGTCTCGACGAGCTTTTGTATGCTATACTATCTATATATAAATTTACGTACTACTCTGTACCGTATTCACTCTGTCTAAAATTATTACAGTATCTGTAATTGCTAAAAATTGGTAAGCAGGTTGAGTACAACATCGTAAGTTCAAATATTGAGAAAAATAGTTATACAAAATACGTAGAATACGCTTATCCGATATTGTATGGAATATTCCATTCTCTATAAGCTATGATTACGAAAACAAAGTACCACACACAGGTTATGCCCGTAGGTTGATTTACAATCTTCTGTCACATACTGCAGTGATAAATCCAAATTTACTTTTGTTTGTTTCTTGTGTTTTTTTTACTAACACTGAAGAAAGGCCTCTTGATTACACAGTGTTCTAAAATTATAAACTATTTGATTGCACTTATCAGTATAATTGTGCACTTTTATGAATGTTTGCGTTATGATCCAATTGGTTGGCCTGTATGCCTGTCTGTCGGTCGGTATAGATGAATGAGGCATCTATCAGAAGTTCGTTTTTTTTATTGAACGATTGGGTTTCATTGTTACCATTCATTTTGTACCCTGCTGAACAGTCCCGAATTCCAATTAAACGTTTTTATTAGGTTTCGGTATTTTTTTTTAAATGTTTGCCGTCGAAATAAATACAACTATGGTAATCCACCTATTATGAGACGCATACCGAAACACGTGCGTTATCATAAATATATAATTCATTAACACGAGTCTATGAGTGAAAAAATTGTCGCAAATTTACGATTAAGTTGAGATTTGAAAATGAAAATTGGCTTTATCAAAATCTTCAATATGTCGTGGAAAATCATTACTTGATGAGGCATTTTTTTCGAGAGGGGACAGTGGCGCTTACTCTACAGCGAAAATATATTATTTAAATTGCCTGATTTCCCAAAACAATTCTGAAGACTGGTTGGCTCGCTCACGCATTTTATATATCCCAGGTTGGTGTGTTTGATGGAGCATAGATACCGTCTATACAAAACATGCTGTGGTTTTCAAATACTAAAAGTATTGGCTGCCCTATGGTCTGCGTATTTGTTTAGAGCAATTTTAAAGTCTGATTAAGCCTATGAAAACGACTTTGAGCGCACTTTAGCGAGCCGTTGAATAAGCTAGAATAGCAAAAACGATGCTTACTGACAGACAAACCGTTTGTTAAGAAAAGGCGTTTATTGTGTATGCAAAAATAATCTGAGTTATGCAGCCACGTAATTGACCGTGTTTAATACAGGTCCCCAATTAGCCATTTTTCGTCAAAAATATTTCAATATTTCATCTTTTTCATTTCTTACTCAATTCTGTTGATTTTGTGTGTTTTTTTTATGTAATCATGGTCAAGGAGTTCAGTGAGTGTGTTAAATTTCACTTTAAAGTATATACTATGTATGAAATTTGGTATATTAGTTTTAATTTTATGTTTATCATTCCTGAAGAAACATGAGGTGTGGTTATTACGTTGAGGTAGTCTACTAATTTTGTTTATGTCAGGCTTTTTGTAATTGGCCAAAAAATAAGTTGGTGCCGCCCAAAAAAATAACTTTTATATGGAGGCACATAGGACTCAAACGAATCACCCTTCTGCTTCAAGCTGTTAATAACTTTGTTATTTTCTTCAAATTGTTATGATTTTGGTGTTGATCTCCATGTATTCTAGGTCAAGGAATTTAAGTAAAAGTGAAAATAGCTAAATGATGGATCTTTTATGCGAAATTGATTGACTATTTTCTATTATTTTCATTAATTTTGTCTAAAGGCCAAATGACCGTATGCGAACACAAACAGCAAGAACCAACTTTACAGTGTGTACTAAATATATTTATGTTTGGTAAGTAATATCATGCCAGTAGCATCATCCCCAACCAAATTTAAATTACTGGAAGGATAAACCAGCTGTTAGAAGCTAGTAATACCAGTACAGGAACTCTCTGTGAGAAGTCACTTCACCTTTGACAAATTCAAAAACTGAGTATGAAATAAAAAAGATATGACATATTTTTGACGCGAAATGGTAATTTAGGACACCGTGGGGCACATAGGCCCTAAATAGTTTTTTAGGCGGCACCACTCAGTTTTGGGGCGATTTTGATAAAAATGGTGTCACATTCTTGTGAGATCAAACTTTATCAAATAAGCTGGTTCCCTAAGCTGTTTAAAACCTCACCATTTTATAGCCCACCACTTAGAAAAAAAAAATTCAACATTTCTGCCTCATGCTTGCTAAGGCCCTGGTTTTATTGTAATATTTTGTCAGTAACTGACAGGAGGCCGAATAGGTTCAAAACCAAAAGATTTAAGAAGTGGTTGAAGGGGGGCACACTGTATAATGAGACAGTCAATTAAAACAGAATTTACAACCAATTATTTATAACTGAATTAATGAAGCTAGAGTAATTGTCTGTAGACATCTTGAAAGATAAACAATTATCGCCTGTTCGGACCAGGAATATTAACAACTACAGTATGTGGTTAGCCCAGAATGTTACATGAATATTTGCACTTGTCCGTTTCTGTAGGCCTACAAACAGGGGATGATTTAGGGGGTGGGGCGCAACCGGCGAGCGCCCCTATTATTGACAAAGCGTACAGCGCATCCCACTTATATTTGGAGCACCGGGTCATAAATTTACCCTAAAAATTAAAACACAGACCACATATTGACCATGCATAACATGAACGGGGTACTGAAACACGCAAAATGGGGGAATAACTTTTTATATATTTTTTTTGCTTGTCAAAATCAAAATCGAGAACCACGCCCACCCGGTCTCTGGAAAGTACAAACCCCACCTCCCCCATCCCCCTTTACTGGATCCTGGATCTGCCCCTGTCAAAGGTGCGGCTAGAAAATCAACTTGCAAGAATAAGAAAATCTTACATTTAATAAAACGTCCTAGTAGATATAGTGTGGCCGTTGAAAGTAAAAATCAGGGGCTACCGAAAAAAAAGGTGAACAAAGGTTTTTTGGTATCAATCGAAATTTGAGCTGAAAAGAGTAATTATTATCTGCACTCCAATTCCACTCCTGTGGAATGAATTTTCTGCCAAAGAGTGAGTGATATACCTTTTTTGCAGAGAATGTTCAATCTGGAGCCAACTTTCATTCTTTTTAGAATGGTTCCTTCAGACTACACTTTAAAGATGCTCTCTTACAGTAGATTAAACTCAGTATGCTAAAAATAAAGACATTACTTCTGGTACACAACAAATATAAAAATACACGATGTTATAACACAACTCGACCGTTCATTTTAAATCTTTATTTTACATTCCAATACCAATATACTTTGACAGAGCGCTAACATTAATCAACGACTTGTCACATTAAATTTTAGAATACGTAGAAAAATTACAACAAACTTCTAAAACAATCACTTTAAAATGAAATCTTTAACTGCACTGCAATGTGATCAACAATGACAAAATCTTTAGCCAACAACTGTACTATGTGATCAACAAAAATTATAGCAATACTCTTACCATATTTGGCTGTTTAAAGAAGTAATCTCTTGAAATGGCCATATTTCCTCCATGATTTAACACATCAATATGAATTTTGTAATTAACTTGACCATATTAAAATAAAATAAAAGTTGTTTACATTTAATAAAAACCAAAATTATCTGGCAGGCTGTTGATGTTTGGTTTTTGTTAATTGTTGCCATATAGCCCTAACGGTAAAAACAGGGATAAATGTTTAATATAGCTTAATTGCTAGTGACATGGTCATAGCTTTCTGTCGTTTTAAATTTAAATTTTAAGAAGATTGCCATGACCATTGCACGATGCACAAAGGAAACAATAAAAACAAACATTAGGCTAAAAATGAGTGTTCGTTCATTTTGCAGCCTTCAAGCCTGTTACGAATTACAGACGAACGGCGAGAAGGCATATGCCTACTTTTGACCAATGATAAACCACAATAATTATTAAATCTGCTTGTTTGCATTCAAATCATGTAAGAACACGAAACACTCGTGTATGATTCAATTCACATCGGCACGTCACGTGATTTTCGTGATTTTTCACTGACTTATTAGCACAGAAATGATTCGGTAACAGATATGGATCACGTAATCGTTAACGGTTTATGTTACGAACATTAAATTGCATTCAGAAAAACCAATCAAGATGAAGCGGCTTTAAATCAGGTAAAGACGTTTTTATTTACACACTTTCCCGTCATCACAACGCAATCGGTAAATCGACTCTAATTGGATTTTAGAAAAATTATCTTCAAAGTTGAGTTAAATTTTAGCATTTTATACATTAAAGTAAATAGATTTCTCGAAGTACAGTTTTAAATCACATATTCGCGTATAACAGGGATATTTGTTATGTTTTAGTTTATCGAAAAAAGAGTTTGTTCGCAACTTTTTACGTTTTGTTCGAAATTACATAGGTCTACTCCTATATTGAAATATTGAAAATAAACTGAAATTATATAAAAAGTACTTAAAATTGTATGAAAATTATATCAACAATAAATTAACAGGTGATACAAAGAAAACACTTTAGAACTATCGGTATTGAATGTAGATCTACCGAACACTGCGTAGAGACAGTAGACTACCACATTCATTTTAAAGTTGTAGTTATGACACCTTAGTAACATAACGAAATGTGTTACACTAAAATTAGAGACCATAGGGGTTAGTAAGCAATGGCTAATAATACAACAAAGCATGCCCCAAAAACATCTTACATAAAGTTCCTTAACCTCTGCAGGTTTGCAATGCCATTTGTACGTATGAACATACGCATTATATTTTACCAATTTTACATCGCAGATGTTCGCTCACTATACTAATGGGTATCAGTGAAGATAAAAAGCTAATCTTCAAAACGAATAACATACCGTATTGGGTACCAGTTTCAAGTACACATAGAGAGCTAATCTTCAAAACAGAATAAGAACGATTGCAGTGCGTTTTACCTTTTTAGATTTTCAAGTAATCTTATGTTACCGCTTTGGACAATATTATAAAATAAATAACATTTTTCGGTGAACTACTAGTACGGCTATAGGGCTTTTGTAAACAAATAAACTTCCAGGTCGTACCTTCCTGATACTGTAGATCCCTTTATTTTCGCGGCCCTAAATGTTCGCGATTTTACGATTTTTAACATTTCGCGACTTTTATTTTCGCGATGGGACGTTTTCAAAAGACAATCATTTTCGCGATTTTGACCCATTATTACGTTGGAAATAAATCAGTTATTTGTTCAGAAACTAATTTTTAGTTAAGGACCATCATGTTAGTTTTAAAACTTGAGTGCTGGTCCGTGATAAACAATGTTTAATAGGCCCCCGATTCACCTACCTCCGGGTTACAGTATCGTGAGGTATGGGCCTAGGCTAGCATCGCCAGCCGACTCTGACTCCTAGGCCTAAGCCGATTCAGCTGACAATTTCCATGGTTTATTGACCATTGATGGGAAATACTGTTTCGAAATAAAATGAATTTCTGTATAATTTTCGTCGGTAATTTATCTTGCAAATTATTTTTCAATGAACATGTGTTGTGAGAAGTATTCGACATGGGAGTGTATAGCGCCACCTATATTACAATAAAAATGGCAGCCTCCAGTTTGTGGAAAATGTTTCGAACTTTGCCTTCTAACTACGATTTTATAATAGATGAATAGTGTGATTTTGAAACCCAAATTATTATGATAGTTACATTTACAACGTATCTATCTTGGAATAGTGCCAAAATTATTATTTTCACAAAATAAAACTATTTTTAGACGATCTTCTCAGCATGGCTAGGCCTAGCGCCAGGCTAGGCCTATATCGGCCTTCGCGCGCAGCCTCAGCCTCGACCTACACGTGGTAAATTCCTATATTTTTCTTTGAGATTTTCGCGGCCTTTAATTTTCGCGATCGTCAAGTCATCGCGAAATTCGCGAAAATTAAGGGCGCGCGAACATAAAGGGATCTACAGTACGGTAGCCGAAACTGTGCATTATATGTGTTGTATCTTGTTTAATAGTTTGTAATTCAGTTGGTTCAGTAATATAACTTCTGCTATTACAGTATCAAGGATTTTTTAATAGAAATTTGAATTCATTGTCTAAACAATCGATGGTCGCTTATAGGAGGTAAATTATCATACACAAAAATCAAAATTTTATCCCAAAAGGTGTCCGTGATTGCTTACGGGAGATAAGCACCAGGTAACAAATGCACTAAGCAGGGAAAAACCGGCTTTTGCATGAGTGTCCGTTAAGAGTCCGCTTACGAGAGGTGTCCACACAGTGAAATTAAACTGTAATCGAAACCTAAGACATAATAATAGCAGCTGAGACTTTTCCTGACTAATGAAATGACTGACCGAACGACATTATTGAGAAGAAACATCCTGCTAAATATCACCAGTAACACCACGAAGAAGCAACAACTATTACGCGCATACAGAAATGCGCGTAAAAATGCGCGTAAAGGAACGCAAAACGCGCGCGTGCAGTAATTAACCAATAAGAGCGTCCACAATTTAGTATCTATGCGTGTTGTTGTGTACGCGCGTGTAACAGTTTGTGTCTCTTCGTGATGTTATTGAAGATTTGAAAACAATAGGACTAACAAAAGTTTTAAAATGACATGCTAAACGTAATGGAGTTCGACCACTAAAATGAAATCGACTGATTGACTGACAATTCTACTGTAGCCCTAACTAATGAAAGCAGTTACAGTGACACCACTAAGGAAGCCCTGTGAAATTTGTAACTAACAAAAACGGATAAACTGAAAACAAAATTGTCGGACCAACCGACTGACCGAGTGGAAGTATTGTAGAGGTGCTTGGTCACATCCATGAGTACAAGAAAAATCCAACTTCCTCGACAAAATACCCTCAGAAAAACAATATTTCATTCGAATGTCACATCAATGCTTACAGAAATTCTATGTGATAAACACAAATCATTGGAAATTACAAATTAAAACCCTTTCCTCAATTCCATGGTTAATTTTAATTCACAATTACCATGGAGACGTCATAACAATGTTCACAATTTTGTCTCATAAAATGGATAAATAAACTGAATTCGCAAATTAATGAATAAATCGATGTAAACTTAGTGCCGTCTATTGGCATTTTCTGGTTTTAATCATAATATAAACTATAATAAAATAATATTTTTTAATTTACACAATCGACTTGCTTGTTTCTGCTGTACGGGTTCAACCCTTGTTTACTTTTTTCTTAAAGATTAACTTTTGAAGAATGCATCAATAGAATGTACACAAATAGTGAGAGTTATTAAAATATAATTAGCCCTAATAATGACAATATGTCAATCTTATATATCGTCTCTAAGGTCACTAAGCGCTTCGTATCATTACTTCAGCTGTAATTAAGCATATATTGATTAAGGTCATGTGCTTTTAATTTTAGCCAAGTTTTAGCCCGCTGCTTTTCAAATGAGGCATTGGTATCGTGTGTAGCATCGGGTCATTTGCATGTTGAAACGCGCTTCTTTTCGTTCAATATAAAAGTTCCAGTTATGTATTTTAGCCAGCTCTTTAGACAATCTTTGGCAGTGTCATTAGAGATAGCCAAGTCTATCTCATAACATTTTTGTTAGAGGACTTCCAAGCAGGTATTTCATAATCTGGCGTTCTGAACCACAGAGGCAGGCGATTTTATCACTGTTCAAATATCCACATTTTGCGACACTGTGAAAGCCGGTACCATACAGAATTTCAATCGAAGCCAGCTTAAATCAGCATCAGGTAGTTAATTAGACTAGTACCAGCAGTTTTTCCAATAAATTTGCAAATGATGCTTCTAGCTTTTGCTTTCTAAAGGTTGGTTTTGGAAGAGAGGAAACTCGTTACACCTAGATATACTGGATGTTCACAATTACAGTAACGAGTACAGTACCTGAATGCGGCGTCTTTTAGGGTTTGCGCGGAGGAGGTTCCTCTAAGTATGGAGTCATTTCATGGAGGATTTGAGAGTATTCCTTTAACAGTCAGTCCTGAACAGCTACACCAAGGTCATAAGATGAAGCGACGTGTAAGTTGAATTTTATGATTGGTCGTTAATGTTATAAAGAGGGGTGCTGCAGGCGTACTCTTTCCTGTGGTAAGCATTACAGAGTTTTCGCTATCTGCTTTTTATTGTCAAATTCAACGACGAGATACCTATTTCCAAGCATACTTTCAATAATCTCTGTTAATCTGGAGCCATTTTTGATCTTCATGATCTCGTGGAAGACGCTAGGGGTGCCGGGAGCATTTATTGATTGGAACGGCAGTCTCCGTAATTCACTCAGTCTCAGAGTTTATCCTAGATACTCAAAAATCGCACTCACTTTGCAAATTCCATTTATTCATTCTTTCCTTGGTGCATTCGTTCATTTGTTCATTCGTTCATTTGTTATT
The DNA here is from genome assembly GCA_025631205.1 of Nesometra sesokonis. NCBI lineage: Eukaryota > Metazoa > Echinodermata > Crinoidea > Comatulida > Antedonidae > Nesometra > Nesometra sesokonis. The sequence continues at coordinate 9,229 of JAOTQE010100153.1, forward strand.
TTGTTCTTTCATTCTTTTATTGTGTTCGTTCGTTCAGCAGATGCGGATTCCAGATTTTTTTTCGGTAGTTTAGGGTTATGGAGAACGCCCTGGGACATAATTTTATAGAGCGCTGTATAAAAGCCTACATATTATAGTTCACGTGGAAATTGAAATCGTCGAAAATTGAACTTTTGCCTAAAAAATAACTTTTAAAAGTGTCAATCCGCCGATGTAGTCCTTCGGTATGAGCATTTTAGAATAAAAACTCTAAGTGGACAAAAATTTTATAATTAAATATTTAAAATGCCTTTCAAAATTTCACAATTAAGAAAACAAGAGATGACCGAACACTAATGTGTACTGAACACTATTTGACAAAAATAGGCCTCTTTGAATTAGCCCATCCATAATACACATTCCCAATTGCACTGAAATACTGTAATACCGATGTTGAATTATGACTGTCATTCTATTAAACTTGTTTTTTTTAATAATGAATAAAAATATGTAGGTCTACTTCGGCCGCCGTTGTCGTACTGGTTCGGCTGACCATACAGTACCATCTTTCCGTGTACCCCACTAATGCCCTACACAAATACATCATCATATAAACAAAAAAACATAAATTTTAGTATAAATCAACTACATCAACGTTAGCTTCTTATTGTTTGATTATGTTGCGATGCCCTTTTATCAGAGAGGACTAGTCTACACAATTTCTTGTCCATCAGGTTTTGTAGATTAAACTTTAAGTATTGATCGAGGCAGACAAGAAAATGCAATTAATAATTTAATTATTTTCAGATGGTCTGTAATAACAATATAATTTCTTGAGAATTGTCACTTATTATTCCCCGAGTAAATGTAAATGGATTAGTGGCCCGGTGGTTCTTGAGGGTCAAATGTAACTTGGGTTATTTACCGGGGGGTTTCCCGGGGCTAAATGTAATTTGGGTTAATTGTAACTTTGGTTATTTTCCCGGAGTTTCATGGAAGTTTAATGTAACTTGGATTGATTCTTCGAAGTGAGATGTAACTTGGGATGGTTCCCAGGAGTTAAAACAACTTGGGTTAACTTGAGTTAGTTTCCCATGGGGTTAAATTATCCCCAGGAGAACTGATTAATTTAACACCCAGGAAACTAACCCAAGCCACCCTAAGTTACATTTAACTCCCAGGGTAACTAAACCAAATTACATGTAACCCAGGGAAAGTAACCCAAATTACACTTTACTTCTGTAACACTGCACTAGTTAATTTAACCCCGACAAGTAAACAAAGTTATATTTAACTTCCGGAAACTAAGCAAACTTACATTCAAAAAATTACATTTCTTTAGTTAACTCCTGGGAACTAATACAGGTTAAACCAAGTTACATTTAACCCCCGGAATTTGCGCAAGCAAACTTAAAAAAAAAACACCCATGGGAACAACCCAAGTTAAAATTAACCCCAGGTTTCGTACTTGTTAAATTGAACTCCGAGAGAACTAATCAAATTTGGATTTAACCCAGAGTTTACATTAGTTAACCCCGGGGAAATAACCCAAGATAGATTTACCCAAGGACTATTCCTCGGGCGTTATGAATTGTCTTATTAGGAAAGACAATAAGTATGAAATTATTACCATTAAAACCCCCAGTACAATAATAATAAAAAAAACTGGGGGTCTCATCCAAATTACAATTAACGCCAGGGTCTTACCAAAATTAAATTTAAAGACAAGGGTTATTTAACCCCAATGATTGATAATTAAGTACCAAGTATATGTGAAATTGTAAAATATACCTAGAAGAAACATAGTGTGTCCCATACAAGAATTCTATCTGGACACCTATCAATTATTAAAAACTTTTCTACACCGAACTTCGTTACACCGACCTGGAATTCATGTATTTTGGACTATAGTTCTTATATCCCGCGGAAATCAAACATACAAAAATACAGATCCGACTATTGTTCATTAAGAGAATACAGTTTTAATAACCACAGAAGAATTAAATATAAAATAAAGCAAACATTAAAAATCTCAACAAATTATCTAACCGTATTGGAAATGAATAAGAAGATTTACTTCGATTAAAAATAGATCATAATTCAACTAATGATAGCGACAAGGTGCAAATGTATCATAATCAAGAAGGTTAACGATATCGACAATGTTACAATACAAGAATAAATGATGTTTTAATGATATTAACAGTATTTTTAGAACGGCTCATAATGTTTGTTTGAAAAAGCCACCGGCGGGACATAAACCTTAGGCCTACGTATGAACTTAATTGCTGCAAAAATGAGCTGATTTTCTAATTTTTCCACATAGAATCTCGATACATCCCACTTGTAGAGATATTTTTTGAAGCTTTCGGTCCGTGTAATTTAACTGTTACCTGGGCTTACGCATGACAAGAAGTCTTCATACCGAGATATTATTCGCTCACCTCATCACCAATTATTGTGGGGCTTAGTTTGGATTGGGCTTTCCAAATGGTTTGTCACCAACTACCGCCCAGTATCATTTTGGACAAAAATACATTTACCCATCATGGTTAATACTGAGATGAGCCTATAATAAAATTACCTATCCCACTGGCTTCAATTCGTACTAATTTAACACAATTGAGGCATGATGTGGTAATAAGAATACAAAGAAAACACTAAGCTCAATTTCATCATGATGGTCTGAAGTGAGAAAGTATAGACATATAGGATGAGACATAGAATATTCAGTACTGACACTCTTCTCATTTTAATTTCCCGTAATTGAATGACTAAGAGGATTTTAGACATGTGATTGAGGTTGCTAGAAAAGGGAGAACCATTAAAAAAAAACCCAAGAACCATCGACCATATACATGTAAACCCAGCAAATATTAGAAGATACATTACTGATACTTGTAAAATTAAATAAATATTCCACATAACGTGTTAGCATCCCTCAAAATAGGTCACTAATTGCCGTGCTATATATATACTTTGACGAGCTTATTAAGCTGCACTATAATTAGTAGCACTGCTTATTACTGAGAGAGCGTATGTGACGATTGTTAGTTTATTGGAGTTCCGCGACACGTATCTGTATCTCTTGTTAACTCCTAATCGATCTTTTGTCAATTATTTACAGTTTGTTTTAATATAAATCCCGTCCGTAATTTGTATCAGTGTAGTTCTTTTGACAAAAATGAACACCCTCAACTTATCAGAATTGACAGTTTTTGACAACCGAATTTCTTAAGTTACTTAAGATAAACACTTTGGTTACCAAGATGTTTGGATTGTCCCTGACGTGATGTACGGTACATTACTGAATAACCGTCGGCCAATATTTGTTTTAGTATCATTACATTATATCTAACATATCGGCGTTTCGATTATGTCCTAAGGCAAACCACACTATATCTTCACCCAGGAACATAAATTGTCACTGGCTGTTCGATGGTAAATCTTCCGGGTAATTTATTCTAATTATTATAGAATCGTTAAATTATTTTTGACCTGTTGGCGTTTCGATTTAATCCCAAAGCAATGTACATTTCTTCTCAGAGGAAATTGCATGATTTTAGGCCTACTTGTTATACCTGTTTAATTTATTCCTTATATCCAACTTCAATGTCGTTAAAATAAAACTCCGCTTCGATTAATATTTAATATAAATTGATTGCTCTTATTTTTGAGACGCTACATGTCTCTAAAATTACAAATTGTTTTCCAATACACTGTAAAAACAGCACTTTACGCTGAGTAACACCGTGTGTATTTTGCCCTGTACTGGTTGGGAAGAAAGCTTACAGTACTCAGTAGGCCTATTAGCTGATAGGTATTAAATTGTGAAAATGTTGATAGGTTATATGACTTTATTTGATAATTATGAGAATTTCTAGAGCCCAAAAACCTCTCAAAATCAGGTAACTTTTATCATTTTGTATCATCGGGGAGTAACGTGTCAGGTAGTTAACCTAGACCTATTTAATAATCAGACATGCTAGATGGTATTTGTAATGAAATACAGAATACCGTTAATATCGTTAAATTATATTTAACATACCGTTGTTTCAACCATGAACATAATGGTAATGCGTGTTAGATAGTACTGTTTAATTTTATTCTAAGTTTACTATCATTAAATTTTATTTAACATGTTTTTGTTTCAATTGTGTCCTAAACTTTTCGAAACAAATGAACGTAACACTGCGTGTTAGACCGTTGTTCTTGTTCTAAGTTATAACTTTAATATATGATGAAAAATGTTAGTCACAACTTTAATATAATGGCATTATATTTAACATGTTGTCGTTTCAATTGTCTTAAAGCAATGAACATCTCTTCACCCATGAACATAAATGGTCATGCGTGTTAAATAGTACTTGTTTTGCTTAATTTATTCTAAATGTCTAACTTAATATCATTAAATTATACGGCTAATACGGCTACTAAACCATCCCAGCCATGTATTAATAATGACATCCGAGTTGCCCGCAGTGATCGTCGTGCAGCAGAAAAACGATTTAGAAAGTCTGGGCTTACTGTTCATCGGGATGTTTTTGCAAAGAAAGTTATCGAGGTTAACAAGCGTATTATTTCTGCTAAGAGGACTTACTATGCTGAAAAGATATCTTCTGCTTCAGCATTCCAGCGAGTATTGTTTAAAACATTTGATGATCTCACTTCCAGAACTTCTAAATCCGTAGCTTTACCTGAAGGGCTACCTCACCAGCAGATTGCTGACAATTTTTCTAAGTTTTTTATTGATAAGATAGTTAC
>JAOTQE010100164.1:0-13971 GCA_025631205.1 Nesometra sesokonis
ACAGTTAAAGTTCACTGTATATTCTGCATATATATTCCAAGGCGCGAGGTATTTAAACAAAGGCCTGCATTTGCATACTACTACGCCTCAATAATAATATTACTCTCCTGCTCAAATACATGTACAAGTTAAGGATTAACTTCTCGTTACTTATACTGTGCGTAGCTTTCTACGTCTTATTGTCGGATCGACTTGTTTTCTAGTTGATGGAAAATGAGCAATGTAAATATAAAAAGGCTTCTTTGGATATTATATATGTACAGTATGTTAAGTCTTTCATTTATCACAATAATTAGTTTTTAAACTAATAAGTATAAAAGATGCATTAGAACATGAATGTGTGTGAAAAAGTAAAGGGCAGATCTCTTGAGTTAATTTTGTTATATTAGTATATCATTGGTGTTTCTCCCTGTCTACGAAATGTCAAATTTGCAAGCTTGCATCGACGTAGACGTATTGACATGGTTCCCACTTGACTATTGCAACATACAGGCAGTTTACGCATTGAAATATCAACTTATTTAGGATATTTGTTATTTTATATTTAATTTATAATATCAGGGATCAGTGGATCCCTGCCATACCCGCAATTGTTCATATAATTTTCTGAACAGTAGTCCTAGTCCAATAAACCGACCAAGTAGGCCTAGGCTAGGCGAAACAGCATAGCCCATTGAGCTGTGCACCTACCGTGTGAAGCAGTCTCATATGGTCGTGTACAACTTCAGGATTTTGTAGGCCTAGCATAGAGCCTGTTACGGCACATTTTGGTAAATTGCACATCTTGGTAAATTACCAAAATGTGCAGTTTACCATCTAACCGTCCATTTGGAAATGGGGATTGCTCTTATCGTACAAACAGGGAAACTTTCGAATTACTTCCATAAACTCTCCTTTTTTGGTGCCATTGTTTTTATTTAAGAAAAACACCCGATCAGGAAAGTAAACTTTCAGTCGCACATGTATATTTCACTCCAATAAACACGATCTGAGCATGTGTAGTTTTGTATTTCACTTAATACGGCAGTGGTTTTGCATTGCGAAAAGTTAAATTGATTTGACTTTTCGTAAGCGCTGCAAGTTTTGTCGAGTGCCGTAAAAAGTCAAATTTTGTCATGTTCGCGTTCATTCTGTTGCGTTACGTCATCGGTTCCCATTTGACATTGAAAAAATGCTTGCGTTGCGGCGCTTTGCGTTGTTGCATCTAGGCCGTTGCATTGCGTCCTAGTGGGAACCAAGCTTATGTTTACTGGCAGGTGATCAAACAAAGCACCAATGTGCTTTATGTTGGTTAAAGTGGTTTGTTTGCTTTCAACTGTGCAGTCAATTTTTAATACAATAAAAATAAAGTTAAGACTTGTGCTTAATGTACAGTATCTTTTTTCTCTCTTTTAGATTTTTATTGTAAATGATTTTGATGCTTGTATTGATATGGTATTACCGGTGTTAGGTTAATTTTGTAAATTTAGTAAGATACTGAATGTTTAGTCCGATTACAAATGTCACTAGAAATATACTTCCATTGGGTTTTTTTGGGATTGATGATTTTTCAAGTGTGTTGAATGGTTTTGATCAGTCTAGTATGAGTACAGTCTGTTAGTAATGAACATGAATTCCTTGAAACCAGAAATATCTCTTATGGTGTCCCTCAGAGCAGTATTTTAGGCCCTAGGAGGGGTTATAGTGCACCTCCCCCCGCAACATCCCTATAATTTTGGTATTGTTAGATTCCAATAGATATGGTGAATAGGAAAATCGATGTTAACATTGAAAATTTTCTTTCCCGAAATGGGTTTTTTACGCATGTTTGAATGTAATTCAACATTTTTTAAATTTAAATTTAAATCTTTTTGATAAAGGTAAATTTAAAAATTTGTATAGGAAACATCCTGAGAAAGGAAATAATCAATGTTAACTTCGATTTTCGTATTCATCTTGTATATTGCCATCTACAAATACCACAATTACACAGATCTAGTGGCCCATGACAACAGCCTCCCATTTAATACAGTATAGACACCCTACTAAAATTTTTGTTTTTTTCGCATAAAATTTGACCTTTGACCTCACTTTACAAAATTAAATAACCAGATTATTATAATCCTGGTAGTAAATTAAAAGGAATGAAATATTCTTTTGATTGATACTAGGATCTAAGAAATTGAGCATATACAGGCCCGTATTTAGGGGGGTTTCGGGGGTTCGGACGAACCCCCCACGGGAGTTGGAGTTCCGCTAAGTGGGCTAATATTTTCGAGATAAAACTTAGTAAAACGGCATAGTAGGCATAAAATATAGGTCACATACCACCATGTAAGCACCGTGACCAATGACTATAAAAGATGACATCACTCGGTGACCAAATTACGGTGGGTCTACACTTATTCTGTGTATTTTAGAATGTAAAATAACGCAATTATCGGCCCCTGGACCCCAATCGGGGGATCCTTGTGGCCCCAGGCCTTTATTTAGGGGGGTAGGGTTCGGGGGTTTGGACATAAAATATAGGTCATATGCCCCCATGTAGGCACCGTGACCAATTACGATAAAAGATGACATCACTCAATGACCAAGTTACGGTGTGTCCACACTTAGTCTGTGTCTTTTAGAATGTAAAGTAACGCAATTTTTCGGGACCTTCGGACCCTGGACCCCGATCGGGGGACCTTGGCAACCCTTTCCCCCAGCTTAAATTACTCGCTTCGTTCGCAAGTCTGAACTTCCAAACCAATACAGACTGAAATGGAAAACGGGACATTTTGGTGGACTCTAATGTGTTTAGCATATAAAATAACGCAATTTTTTTTCGAACCCCGACCAGGCGTCCTCACCGGCCCCCTGGCCCCAGATTGCTCTCAAGTCTGAACCTTGCAACCAAAACAAGCATTTTGATGGGCTCACCTGGGGCCCTCAGCGGCCCCGTAGCCAAAATTGCTCGCTTCGCTCGCAAGTCTGAAACCAAGACAGGCTGAACTGGAAAACGTGACATTTTGATGGACACTAATGTGTCCTTTAGCATGTAAACCATGGCAAACTGTTGGCGGCCCCTTATCCCCCCCCCCACCTTAAATTGCTCGCTTCGCGCTCGCAAGTCTAAACTTCGAAACCAAAACAAGCTGATCTAGAAATTGGGACATTTTGTCTTTTAGCATGTAAAACACCTCAAATTTTTGGCGGCCCCTGTCCCCGGCCGAAATTGTTCACTTCGCTCGCAAGTCTGAACTTCGAAACCAATACAGGCTGAACTGGAAAATGAGACATTTTGATGGACTCTAATGTGTCCTTTAGCATGTAAAATACTGCACATTTTTCTGGGGCTTTAGAACCTCGGCAGTCACTGGCTCCATGCCTAAGTCTCTCGCTTCGCTCGCAAGTCTGCCACCCCCTTTTTCCAACTTCCATTCAATCCTGGCTGCACCCCTCATGTGTAGGCCTATGTTATAACGAGGTTTGGCTGTACTTGTGGGATTTGATAAGGAGTTCCGCCTAAGTCCCAAGTCGAACCTCCCCACTAAAATTCCTAAATACGGGCCTGATATAGAACTGTATTTATGGTCGATTATATTACACCCACCCCATTATTTGTGTCTAAAATAATTGTGTATAAAATTAAATAATGCATAAAATAACATGTTACAACAGAAAATACCGAATGTTAACGTAAATTTTTCTATTCACCTTATCTATTGGCACCTAAAATACCAAAATTATACAGTTCTAATGGTAAATAGAAACACTATCTTATTTGATATAGGTCACTTACTTAAAATCTTCGGTTTTTTTTCAATAATATTTGAACCTTGACCTCATATGACCTTATTAAATAACTCGATTGTTGTGAAATTGGTCTTAAACTGTGGAGAATTAAATAATCTTTGCATTGATACCAAGATCTAAGGAATTAATCACATAAAATAACACTTATTGCTATTTATATTACCCTACCCCATTATTTAAAAAAAAAAAAATGTCATTGAATTACATTAAAACATGCGTAAAAAACCCATCTCGGGAAAGAAAATTTTCAATGTTAATATCGATTTTCCTATTCACCATATCTATTGGAACAAGTCAAATTTACTTCCATGCCACTTTGTTTTACCTATACTTGCAATGGTTAATATTTAGTCTCGAATCTCGAATATAATTAATCTCGGTATAAATTACAGTAATCCATAAGTCAAATTCCAAAAACCTTTGAAGAAATAACAATAAACTTGGTGAACATCAATCAATTCAGTGCGTCAACGCTCCTTTCACAGCGTACTGTACTGTACTCATATCACGCACGCTACAGACACTGATGCATTCAAAACACGAGATGTCTCGCCACATGTCTATGTTATGGGAATGCCCACATTCTGCACTCAAGTCTTGTTTACGTTTTAAAAATAAAACTGTGTTATTCCGACAGTTGATCGTCACGAGAAGTACAAAGTATGTTTAAGGGAAGGGATGATGTAGCTGTGGTGACGGGAGTTAGGTAACAAAATCAATTCTTGGCCCCGCTCGTCTGGTACTGCCAGCTAGCGCACATCTCACTCGTGTACATAATAGGCCCAAACTTTGGGATCGGCATCCGGCCTAGTGTCTCCGTTGAGGGTCGAACTGCTTAGACATTTTCTAATTTTATGGCATAATATAAAAATTTCTTCCATATTTCTACAGAAATGTATAATTTAATAAAAATGTATACAATTGTGGTTTTATAATTTACTCAAAATGCGATGTTTGTAATGATTTTTAAATGATTGTTGAGCTGGGCTAATTGTCCAGTCACACTATGACGGAGATCTTGATGGTCTTCAACCAGGCTATTCCCTGTATAAGTTTATTGAAATATTTACAGTATATTTAGGGCCTAAGCCTATTGTTTTTTTTTTTTATCTTCCATGGTCTTTCGATGGTTTTATTCACTCAATTCAACAACAACAACAACATGTAATTATGTAAACCAACGGCCGTCAACACTGTTTTCCACTAGGCAAATTTATTCGTGCGCGAAACGAATCGACCACAAATTTTCGCTCCCGGGCATGCGCAGTAAGAAACTTGTAGTTGACAATTAAACTGCGCATGAGCAATGTTTGCTTACGAGCATGTGCAGTAAAAGTTTTGTGATTGAAAAAAATCTGTGCATGCATATAAGCAAATTAAAGTCACCTCGTGGGAAATTACGTTGTAAAACAGGAAGTACATGAGCTATTGGTGGTGCTTGTCTACATCGTTGGATTCGCTACAAAAATTAACTAGGCCTGGCCTATGAAATCTATAAAATATTATACTTTTGTACTTGCAAATTTGAAACATTTAACCAAATATATAGTACCGTGAAGAATATCTTTAGTATAATGTATGATAATTGTTTCACACTTACTCTATTTTGATGCGTATCGTGGGCGAGTTGTCCTATGCACACAATCGCGAGGCTTACAAATGTGCTTCGACCATGCAGTCCGAGGCTTGAAGAAGGGCGAGCAGTATTCGTCCGCTTTTAACAGTTCAATAAGGTTTATAACATTTAACAAAAACACAAACAGTAAACATATAATAAAATAACAATCCAAAGTACAAAGTTTAGCGAATCCAACTTTATAAACACTATGAGTTCCAAGGTACGTCTGCTACCATAGAAAAACAGCGAGAGAGAAAAAACCAGGCAAGGTTTCTTTACATGCGCCCTCTATAAAAACTTATGCGCATGCGAAGTAGAGTTCCTACATATCGAAATGTAAAATTTTTGGTAGGCCTACCATCAATATTAGCTTATTAGAGAGGACTACCTAGCCTAGAAATACATGGTAAACATTGTGCTGCACCCGTTCGGCATTAGTGCTTGTCCTATGCCTTGGGCCTAGCTGTTTCTAACTCGATTAAAATTCGACTTTGTTTATGTCGAATTTTGTCTGAATCAAATTATTTTTCAATGCCACTTTAAAATCGAGTTTTTGACTGTATATTGTAATATAATTTATCCCACATATGGATCTCTTGAACTCCTAATGCTTCCAAACCGTTTAAACGCTCAAACACGCTTAATCAAAAAGCATAATAAAAATCCATGTCAAAATTGCTTTTAAAGCAAGTAACTTGTGAACTGCTGGCAGGAGAGAAGGAATTGTACTGACTTGCAAGACAGAGGGATCGAGTTGCAAAGGATGTGCAGCAAGTGCGGACTGTCAAGGATGCAACGGGAAGTGTGATAACTGAACAGGCGAGCATACCACTAAGATGGAAAAAATACTTTGAAAAGTTGATGAATGAGGAAAACGAAAGAGAGCGACGAGTAGAAGAGGTAGACAAAGTAGAAGAATGTATACCACAAATTAGTGAGTACAAGGTGAGAGAAGCTTTGAAGAAGATGAAAAATGGAAAGGATGTTGGTCCTGATGATATTCCTGTAGAGGCGTGGAAGTATCTTGGTGAGTTTGCTGTAAAGCTTCTAGCAAACTTGTTTAATAAAATTCTGAACAGTGAGAAAATGTCTGATGAGTGGCGAAAGAGCCTTATTGTGCCCATTTTTAAAAATAAGGGTGATGTACTTAACTGTAGTAACTACAGAGGAATAAAACTGCTTAGCCATAGCATGAAACTGTGGGAAAAAGTACTGGAATCAAGGCTTAGAGGAACAATAAGGATTTGTGATCAACAATTTGGATTTATGCCTGGTAGTAGCATCACTGATGCAATATTTGCCTTAAGAATGCTAATAGAAAAATTTAAAGAAGGTCAAAAGGAGCTACACTGTGTGTTTGTTGACCTGGAAAAAGCACATGACAGAGTACCAAGAGAAGAACTGTGGTAATGCATGAGAAAGTCAGGAATAGCAGAGAAATATGTGATGCTTGTTTAGGATATGTATCAAGATAGCACCACAGCAGTAAGATGTGCCATAGGAACAACGGAGAGGTTTTCAGTTAAGGTGGGTCAACACCAAGGCTGAGCACTCCCTTATTTGCAGTTGTGATGGATAGGCTAACAGATGAGATACGACGGGAGGCCCCATGGACAATGTTATTTGCAGATGATATAATTGTATGTGCAGAGAGACGTGTATGTGTTGAAGAGTCTAGAAAATTGGGGATTTACCTTGGAAAAAAGGGGAATTAAAGTCAACGAGAAAGACAGAGTATATGTGCGTAAATGAAGGGGAACAGAGAGGAAGGGTTACATTGCAAGGAAACCAAATTGAAAAAGTAGAAGAGTTCAAGTACCTGGGATCAACTATACAGAGTAATGGCGGATGTAACAAGAAAGTCAAGAAGCGAGTGCAGGCAGGCTGGAATGCATGGAGAAGAGTAACTGGCGTGATCTGTGACAGAAGGATCTCGGCAAAAATGAAGGGGAAAATTTATAGAACGGTGGCAAGACCAGCATAAAACTGAGGACATTACAATGACGATGAATAGCGTACAAATGCCAATTATTGCAACATCTAATGATAGAGGAACTGGCGGTGGGATATTAGGAGGCTGAAGAGTAGCCACTACTGGTCCAACACTTGCTTTAATCTCTAGCACATGAATAATTATATTTGCTGAACCCGAGCCTAGATTGTTTGTCACTATACATGTAGCTACCAGGTTGTTGTGTTGCTCCTTTGCAGTAAACGTCACATATCGGCTATCCGGTGAAAGTGAATAATCATAAGGACTTAACTTTTTACTAAACTTCCATTTGAATGTTGGATTTGCATGAGGAGTCCTAGCCTGACAAATTAACACATTGACTTCATTGTATTTCACAATAGCAGAGATATTTTTATGTGTTGTACAAAATTGACAAATATTGGTCCTATTGTGCAATTTACATTTAACTTTGGTATGTGTTTAGAGGACTGTACACACAAAAATTCAGCATTATTAGCCTCATATTTAACTTCAAAATCATATGTTGATATCACTTCTCTATAGCCATAATTCACTGTTGTTTCCAATTCTTGACTATTTTTATACCATTTCAATGTAACATCTGGCTCTATGTCCTCTGATTTGCATCTCAGATGCCTTATTGCATTCTCATTGAATGATTGCTCCCGAGGCTCACAAAGTGGGTACTTAGAATCCGGCATTTCCGTTACTCTTAGCTCCATGATCTCCGATGATAGAGGGCTATCATTAAACTCAGCAGTGCATTTGTAGGTGTAGCCAGAATCAGATATCTCCATATTTCGGATAGTCAGCACTAACATGATAAAATCATTGGTGATAATTGCCGTTGCAGTAAATTTATTTTTAAATGGTAATATTGTTTTATCATTAGTATTTAAAGGGGCAATCAATTTATCATTTTGATATCATTTTATTGGTACCCTTGGTTCCGCAGGACGTACTGTGCAATCAAATGCAAAATTTTCGCCTTCTACTACTGTCGCTGATTGATGAGCAGTTCTTACGTCGCTAGTTACAGTATTTTGTAAAATTATACAGAATTAAAGAAGACATCGGGCAATAAATACATTCTTACAGGTATTATCATGACAGTAGAATCTTTGTGACTGAACCGCTAATCCAAGTGATAAAATTCCGCAATGTATCTTCATCATTTTTTTGCATTTATCATGAAATCGTCTTCGATTTGAACTCTGAATTATGTAGCACTCTGGAAAAAAAAAAAACATACATTTTTGTAGCCACTGTTTAATGAATAAAAATATAAATACAATATCGTATATTTCAATAAATAATCTTAAATTGAAACTAAATTAAATTAGGTCTCAAAATCTGCTGTGTTTCACAAGCAAAGCATGTTTACCTCCGCACACGAAGTAGGCGAGATTAGTTTTGGTGGGTGTGTGTATGTTTGGCTTTTCGCAGCATACCTTAAAAAGTAACTAACAGACTGTGACAGAATATTCAGGAAGGTTTGACAGTGGCCCTAATGAAAAGACAGGAGGAAGAGATGGAGATGCTATGATTATCACTTAGGGTAACAAGAAAGGATAAGATCGAAAATGTTTTCATCAGAGGATCAGCTCATGTAAGAAAACGAGACTGAAATGGTATGTTCGTGTGTGTAGGACACTTAGAGTACATCGGAAGGCGAATATTGGAAATGGACTCACCAGGTAAGAGGAAAAGAGAAAGACCAAAGAGGAGATATATGGATGTGATTAAGGAAGAAATGAAGGAAATTGGTGTAAACGAGCATGATGCATTGAAAAGGACAAGGTGGAGTAATAATAATTAGTGCTTGATATAGCGCATTCTGCAAGCCTCAATGCGCTTTACAATAAAAATAAAAATCAGAAATACTTTTAAAAAATGTAAATTAAAAAGGAGTAGACTTGTTTGCTGTGGCGACCCCTGATGGAAAAAGCCAAAAGGAGAAGAAAAAGGTTGATAATTTAGTGAAAAGTGATTCATATGTGTTTTAAGTCATTGTTTATATTTTTTAAAGCTGTGTTTACCTCATAGATGTATTGTTTGAACAGCTAGATGACGGACTTCCACACAATAAGTTCCATGTAAGCACCTACTATTTTGGAATCCAACCAATCAAATCGTGTTACATTCTAAATACTACGTCAAATTTTTCTCCCAATCTTAGAAGTTTCAAATCTATCAATAAATGAAAGTAAATTTAGTCCAAATATAAAGACATTATAACATAAAATATATGTGACATATGTAAATACTATGTATGACAAAAGAATACACGAACGCACCTTCTCATCCGAAATCCTTTGTTCGGGCCTGATTTGTTTGAAAGATTTTCGGCCACTTTTAAAGAAAATGTTTTGTTACAACAAAATAAACATGAATCTTCCGAACAATTTAAAAACAAACATCAACTTTCTATGATCTCGAAGCTCTGGTCATGCAATTTATTATGTAAATTCTGTATAATGGGGACAAAGTTCATTTGACATATTTCTGGTCACTTATGAAGAAAACGTTTAAAATGAATATAAGCATTATTTTCCAAAGAATTTAAACAAAAATCAACTCTCTATGACCACTGGTTGCAGAGATTCAAAATGAAAATACTGTATAATAGGGGTCAAAGTATTTCTGGTCACTTATGAAGAAAAGGTGTCGATACAGGATAAACATGTATCTTCAAAACAATTTAAAACAAAAATCAACTATCAATGATAGTAGTAGTAGTAGTAGTAGTAGTAGTAGTAGTCCCACACTTTTGGACTACTAATTTGCATATTGAATATAATTTGCATATTAATGAGGGATAAGCCACTTGTATGATTACTTGAAATTAATCTTCTCCTTATCACTCAAAACAAGAAATTCAAGATTTTTTTGCCTCCAAGTATAACATATTTTCTGTCATAATGATATCTAATTTTAATTAAAAACTGTAGCCACTTTGAAATTCAATATGGCCACCAATTGATAATTATCAAAATGTTAGATTTGGATGAGGGTAACTTCAAAGAATACATTTTAACAATAAATTCATGAAAAAAGATGCTTCATGACTGAATGATTTAGTAGCAAAATGGTGGCCAAATGTGTGAAAAATGTGAAGTTTACACTTTCCTAAAACTAAAAAAAAATCAAAAATGCATTTGTAACCATATTATATAGTAGTAAAATCACTTGTAATATGGTCGTTTAAACACATTTTCTTAAAAATCACAGTATGTCAATAACATACATTTTGTAATTAGTGATATAAAAATGTTTTTACCATATGAGAAAACAAGATTATTGTAGTATTGTAGGTACTGTAATTGTTTACTGAACATTTTATTCCATTACAGTATATGTATAAAGGTAATAAACATGATGTAGACATTAAAGCAGTCATGTGACTAAAAAGTCTATTTGAATTTGCTAAAATACTAGAAAGTAAAGGTTTACATTGATAGTTCGAATAATAATTCAATTCTTATCTTTGGGAGATGTATAAAAATATCGTACTATCTGTAAAAATATTGAACTTACTGTGTCTTCAACTCGTTAAGTATTTTGCCACAGCAATACAATATTTTCATCCTCATTCAATATTATATACAAGATTGACTACTCACTTGGTCCATGCCTTGAGTGGTGATTACCTTTAATGTTTTTATTTTAGAGTGTAAAGAGTGTCTTTCATCAATTAATAAAAATAACAAATCGATCCGACAATAAGACGCGGAAAGCTACACACAGTAACTGTAGCTTGTCAGTGTCACCAACTGTTCGTGCACTGCACGGCATGACTTTTATTTAGCCAACAAAACCGGGCTAGTATTCCTATTCTACAACCGCCTATACAAGGCGATTGAAGATTAGAGTGTGGCTACTGATCCAAATACAAGCAAGATCAGTGTTCGAATGATTCTGTGTCGTACTTGCTTTTATACTATTAACATCATCTGCTATGCAAATTTCAATTTTCTGCGGCTACGCCTGAAGCGAAAGTTGCCAAGTGTTGTAGCCTGAGGCGTTATTCGCAATTTGCATAACTCCAGAAACAAAAAATCATATATTGTATATCATTTTTAATAAGGAATTAAGCAGTTAAAAGTGTAACGATTTTTTAATTAAATTTTAATGTTAATGTATTACCAGTTGATGATTGTTTCATATCTCGTAGATATTTAATGTGACACCCATACAATTCTGGTTATCAGAAATTATATATGGAAAAAAACAAAACGCAAATAGTCACAAACGTGCATGGCAAGACCAACAGACAGACAGACATTTTTGAAAAATGTTTATAGAGATGCTTTCCACGTCTAATAAACTAGTAGAACATGTCACATTGATGGTGTGGTAGGGTAACCCTGTTGTACGGAACTGAAGGTAAGTGTGGTAAATTGGAACAATCCATTGGTTAATTACAATAGTAATTTGCATATTAGCTGTGATATTCTGACCGGACTATTGTGAATCAAAGCGGTTATGCATTGTACGCCATTATGAGTAGTTGTGTTTTTTTCCTTGTTTTGCGATGAAGATGGGATCTTTGTTTTTTAGTTGATGTTGTTTATGGTGTGTATTGATTTCATAATCTAACTATTAAATCTAACTATTATAATGAGACAATGAGAATGATCGGGCAAATCAGGAGTGTGCTGAGAGAAAACAAGATTTTACGTCGTATACGGAGAAGCTTGATCAGTTCTTTGCAGCCAATAACATTGGCGATGATAAGGCAGTGGCTGTTTGTGATTGGGACAAAAGCATATGGTTTGGTGAAATCCCTTGTGGCTCCACAAAATCCGAGTGAAATGTCATTGGGTGAATTGAAGGAGGTGCTCATAGGGCATTTTACGCCCAAACTGCTGGTGATAGCGGAACGTTTTAAATTTTACTACCCACAGCAGAGGATTTGTTGGCAACTTTGGCAGGGGAGAGTTTTCAGTAAATTGGACCTTTCAAGTGCTTATTTACAGTTAGAGGTGGAAAATGATTCAAAGAAATTTTTAACAATACTCCAATGGGACTATATCAATTTAATAGATTAGCTTTTGGTATTGCCTCAGCTCCTGCAATTTTTCAGAGTACCATGGATAAGATTTTACAGGGAATTCCAAATGTTTGACAATATTTTAATTTCAACTTCCAATGAACCTAAACACCTCAAGAGTTTGGAACAAGTTTTGTATAGATTAGGAGAGTATAATGTGAAAGTTAAAAGGGGAAGTGTGAATTGATGACAAATTCAGTAGAATACCATGGTCACAAGGTTTATGGTTCCGGAGTGCATCCTACAGACGAAAAGTTGAATGCCAATGGAATTGAAATCATTCCTAGGGTTATTGAATTATTATAGTAAATTTCTACCAAATTTGTCATCGGTTATATTCCCTTTAAACACAAAGAGGTAATTTGGGACTGGTTGTGAAAAAGATTTTAATGATTGTAAAATGTTACTCATGAATAGTAAACTATTATGTCATAATGATGTAAATATGCCCATCTGTCTGGTTTGTGTTGCATCCGCTTATGGGTTGGGGGCTGTAATTTAGCGTGTATTTCCGGGAGGGGAGGAGCATCTCATGGCGTTCGCATCGAGGACGTTGTCCAAAAGTGAATTCAATTACTCTCAAATTGAAAGGGAGGCGCTGAGTTTAATTTTTAGAGTTGATAAATTTCATATGTATTTATACGGACGTAAGTTTGTGTTGGTCACCGACCATAAACCATTGACAACTATATTGGGTCCCAAATCTCCTGTGCCCACCCTAGCTAATGCACGCATTCAACGATGAACGTTAATTCTTTCTACATATACTTATGACGTTGAATACCATAAATCTGGTGCAAAATGTATTGCTGATGCGCTTTCTCGACTTCCATGTATGGAAGGAAATGATGTAAATGGTGTATTTTACTTTTCTTATTTAAATGAGCTACCTATTACTGCTGCCAATATTAAAAGCACAAGTCATAAAGATCCACTACTGTCACATTTTTATGACTTTGTAATGAATGGTTGGCCAAATGTTGTTCATGACAACGATTTAAAACCCTATTTTATCTGTAAGAATGAGCTGTCAGTGAAACAAGGGTGTGTTATGTGGGGATCGAGGCGCGTAGTTATGCTTCCCCTTATATTAGGAGCGGCTGGTCTAAAACTGGCCCTAAAAATAGAAAATAGATATACAAATGGGCAAAACAGGGTATCTGGACACGAAAAAAGGGCAAATAACTCTCTTTAGTGAAATTTTTTTATAACAAATCACTAATACATAAATGGCACCATCTTGGAAAACGTTCTCCCACGAGCATATCAATGTGAACACTACTTTTTTGCACTCATCATAGTACTACTGTATATAGCTAGTATAGTAAAAATAAAATACAGTTTTAAAAATCTTGTTTGTCTTTATCCTTAATCTGTCAATATTCTGAATGCAATGAAAGTGCATTTTTAATCTAAATAGAACATGCATTAATATGGTCTTCGTACTATCAATCATTCATGAGCTACAATTTAACAATAAATTAACTCTAAATACACAAAAAACTAAATTTATGATATTTGGAACACCTCATTTACTTCCTAGATTCT
>JAOTQE010100175.1:0-13971 GCA_025631205.1 Nesometra sesokonis
CTGCAGCACTTTTATCGGATAATTTTTATCGGGATAATTTATCGGATAATTTTTTCCTGCGGAAACACGGCCATTGTTATAACTATGGTTATTGAATATTATTACTATACAGTAAACGCTCTCAAAACAGAACACTCTTCGAACTGTCAATTTTGTTTTGTTTTCTGGACAGTTCGGTTTAGAAAGAATTAAGTTTGCTTATATTTGAAAATAATAATAATAACAATAACAATAATATGTTTATATATGACATTTATATAACACTTGTTGCCAAGGCCTCTAAGCCTGCCATAGTTATTATCCCAGTCATTGGAACAAACACCTGTGGAACACAATCCATTCCACAATGTTGCAGCTGTAATCAGAACATATGGCATTTGTACCTGCGAGGTACTCACTTGTACTCCTGGGTGATAGACGCAATGTGTATGACGTGTTTTGCCTAAAAAGTGACCAGAGTGAGCCTCAAACCCCGACCTTATGATTGGAAGTCTGAAACACAACTGTTGTGCCAACTGTTACGTTTTACTTCACGATTTTGACTTTAAAAAGGCCCGGTTTAGTGTAAAATGTCTTTTTCTGAGTTGTTTTGTATAATTTTGTAAGGTGATTTTGGAAGGAATGTGTCTGTATGATTATGATATTGTGCATATGCATGATCTAGTGCATATTAGACTAGGTATTCATATCCAGCCCAATAAATTTGTTAATTCGTAAATTACAGACTCTAGACCAGCTGGTATTAACAGCTAATTTATCAGGGGCTTGAAAAACTTGATATGAACATAGATCAATTCCTACATAATACCTGCAATTATTTAATCAAATTGCTGTTTAATTGGAGTTCTTTCATACTCTTTTTTTCTAAATTTTAGATGACAGCAAAGGTGCAGAAAAGGGTGAAGCATTAGACGCAGATGATGCAGAAGTACCAAGACACCAACCAATTACAATTGAAGACCTAGGTTTGGTAATTCTGAATGAAGACCATTTGACCACTCTGGGTATAGCATGTAGATCACCATCTGCTTCACAGCAACTAATCACATCTGGGTTCCTTGCAATTCTTACCCAAGCCCTTGTTGAATTCTGCGAGTATGAATTCCTTAGAAGTCAGTCTGATCCTTCTCTGACTCCATCTCCACGACCCCTTAAATCTCCACGCGGTAACAGACAGACTCATCGTACAGATTCCGTTTCTTCTGATTATGTCACATTGACTGCTGATCTTGTAGCACCTGTATTAAACTTCTTTGGAGAGGTGTCACATGAACCTTCCATGAAGCAATGGCTTGGTGGAACCGAAGGAAGAATCTTTTGGAAGGCACTGTTAAACCTCTTGTGTAACAACTCATCAAATGAGTACCAATCACAGACAATCCCATCCAGCCGGAAAACATCAACCATACTCACATCGCAGCAGCGATCGGCGATTGAGAACGCTACCATCTCTTTCTTCAGTAAAGCCATTGCTTGCCACTCTGAGAATCAAAGACAGTTGGCAGAGGTCATCTGCGATGTTATCTGCTGTAAGAGTGGCACAAATGGTAGTAATCTGATTACTGGTTTTACCAGAAGATTGATTCTGCAGTTAATGCTGGAGGATGAAAAGATCCTACTTCATCTGAAGTCAACACGACATCTTTACAAGCCTCGTGGTTCTGCACCAACTGGTCTTCAGCATCCGATGTTTGGAACTGGACACAAATTTAGAACTATTGAAGTTGAACTCATAGATACAGTTAGCAAAGTTTTATCACATGTGTCTGGTGAGTTGAAATATGCTAGTTAACATGTCAAAATTATCTTGCTGCAGGTACTGCAGTAATTCAGTTACGACAGTATTAGCAGTAGCTGAAAAAAAATTACTTGTGTGTCAATGCTGTCTCTCAATAAAACACAATATCACTGATTACTGCATAAACTGCAGTAGATTTAATAGCAATAGATTACTGCAGTAACTGCAGTAGATTTAATAGCAATAGATTACTGCAGTAAATTTAATAGAAATAGATTACAAATACTGCAGTAAAAACATTTTGACGTGGTCCCGTATTTAAATTTTATAATAATTTTATATAAGCGGACACCTTCAGGTCCGGAAAAGTATCCGCTTACGGAAGATGCACATGAGTCATTTGTGTTATAGTCCTTACCTGAAAAGAATTATTCCACCACTAAACATATTTATTGGTAATAACTGTTATATATAATTGTTTTTATTAATTTGTTGTAGATACTCCTTCATTGACAGCCAAGATACTAGAGAGTAAAATTGAGAAGCAAAAACCATTGACTGATAAACTTTCTCTGCCTTCCCTACTGGAGGACATCACAAAGAGCAAGATGAAGAAACTTGCCGCAAAGTCTGCTGACGCACCGGCCAAGAGTTCACCTAAAACACCCACAGTTCCAGGTATAGTTTAATTCAATGTAACATGTATTTTTGTAAATGGCAATAATATTACATATGAGGCCTGTCAAAATTTAAAAAAATGCGAGAATAAAAGAATTGTTCTTAAATTAAACTTAACACTAAAAGAATTGTTGTTATTCAAATATGAAATGATTATGATATCATCTGCTGAATAGTGTTCGTATAATAGAATGTTTGTATGAGTTCGGAAATGAGGTCGACTGTATGTTTCGTGAATGGAACTAATTTTGATAAAAATCATTTTCTTTCAGATTGGAAATCAGAATCTAAGGACAGTTTATCTGCTTTCCCAAGGCCGCCAACAAGAAGAGGCCGTCTTGGACTGAATAAGGATTCCATGAGCATTCCAACATTATCTCTGTTTCATTCAATGTTTCCAAACCAATCCTTGCCATCGAAGCTGACCCTAGGCCAATTGATGGTATTATTAAAGCAAAGGGGGCTAGACTCCGGCTTGTCTTATCTCCATTTCACTATGAAGCTAACAGCTAAAAATCTTGGGGCATCGGCTAGAACAGGCAGTGTCGATGGTAGGTATATTGATTTTTTATTTGATTTGATTTATTCGGTTTTGTGAGACACCAAGGATAACCGACGGAAGTCTGAAGTGAACTTATTTCCAGTGGAGTCCTTCTGGTGGTGGTTGGGTATTACACCAGGAGACAATCCCCTACTCTTTCCAGTGAGGTCCTTCTGGTGGTGATTGGACATTTCCCCCGGAGGCAATCCCCTACTCTTTCCAGTGGTGTCCTTCTGGTGGTGATTGGGTAGTACACCGGGAGACAATCCCCTACTCTTTCCAGTGGGGTCCTTCTGGTGGTGATTGGACAGTACACCAGTAGACAATCCCCTACTCTTTCCAGTGAGGTCCTTCTGGTTGTGATTGGACAGTACACAGGAGACAATCCCCTACTCTGTCCAGTGGGATTCTTCTGGTGGTGATTGGGCAATACACCGGGAGACAATTCCCTACTCTTTCCAGTGGGGTTCTTCTGGTGGTGATTGGTCAGTACACCAGGAGACAATCCCCTAATCTTTCCAGTGGGGTCCTTCTGGTGGTGATTGGACAGTACACTGGGAGACAATCCCCTACTCTTTCCAGTGTGGTCCTTCTGGTGGTGATTTGGCAGTACTCCTGGAGACAATCCCCTACTCTTTCCAGTGGGGTCCTTCTGGTGGTGATTGGGCAGTACACCGCGAGACAATCCCCTACTCTTTCCATTGGGGTCCTTCTGGTGGTAATTGGGCAGTACACCGGGAAACAATCCCCTACTCTTTCCAGTGGGGTCCTTCTGGACCCTCCAGCCGAAACACAAGGAGAGTGGCATGGTGTTGAATCAAACCATGGACAAGCAACTCACGGTTCAGCGGACAGCACAGTGATTTCCACCAGCTAAACCAACTCAAATTCAAATTTTAAACAAAATACAAAGCTGGTGGTAATAGCTGAACATATTTACTTAATGATATGCCCTTTATGTATAGCCCCTTTTATGCAAAATACTTTTATACCTTGATTTTTATACCATGATTTTTTTCCCCCTCTTTTCTCCCTCTTCCCCTTCTTTTTTTATTTTTTTTGTTTTTCCTTTCTTTACAGATTCATCCTCAGACAAGTCACCAGACGATGCTAGTGATGTCATTCCAGAAGCTGTCCTATTGGACACACCAGCACTTCCATCATTTCTCCATGTGTTTGCCAGTATGGGTGGCCTAGCCCTCATTGCTGAACATCTTCCAATGCTGTACTCCGAAACACCTCGACCAGATGTCACCACCACTAGCACAGTTGTTGAAAAGAACGCTGATGATCAAATCAAAGGAGAATGGCTTCCATCTGAAATAGGTGGAATGGAATCTGGAATTGAGGAAAACTGGGTAAATACATAATTAACATAAGTTAAATTTAAAGCTTAGTCATTTTAATTTAATAAACATGAGGCCAATATTTTGATGAAGACAAGAGGTTAACAATCAAAATAAATTTAAGGTATGAACACAATGTGTCCTTAGACTATTGTGGGTGCTTTACTGCTTGCAGGGGTGGGTCCAGTGAAGCTAGAAAAAGTAGGCCTAATGTCAAGTTAGATAAGCATAGGTGAGATTTTAACATCAAACTTATGGCAATGGTCCAGGGCCTGCATAGGACCGAGAAAATTTACAGATGCTTTCCGTTGGAGTTTCAGAGGTCCAAAGTGTGCAAAGCGAATAATCTGCCTGTGGTTAGGGAGGGAGAGCTATTGTTGCTATTCTTGTTCAACCATATGATACTATTCTCTATTTTATTTGTATTATGTATCTAGTACCACCCTCTACAGTTCCAATACATGGAGGAAACAAACCAAGGAGGGAATACAACAACCGGCAGTACAATACCACTATCAACAACGGCACACCTAGGCCATAACACTGCCATTCCAGCCCACTCGCTGGCAGCATTTGGACTATTCCTAAGGCTACCAGGCTATGCAGAAGTACTGTTGAAGGAACACAAGAAAGCCCAGTTCCTATTGAGGCTAATTCTTGGAGTTACTGATGATGGAGAAGGAGGTAAGTTCAGGATAAAGGGTACAACAGGTTGATATAAGGAGAACAAAAAGTCTAGGCCATTACAAAATCTATTGGTGTTCACATGAAGTGTTTTCCAATGACCATAGTATTGTGTGTACATAACTTCATTTTCGAAAGGTCCACTCATTAACTTTAAGAAAATATAATGCATACGCCAAGCAATGACATACACGCCATCGTGACAGGATTCAATATTTCACCATAAATTATGTCAAAATCAGGAATGATGATAAATTGTCATCATCAGGAACACAAAGCTGTGTTCTACATTTCTGATGATGGCATAATTTATGCTGAAATATTGAATCCTGTCACGATGGCGTGTATCTCATTGCTTTGAATATGTATTATACTTTCTAACTTGGTTTTCTTACCGATGTTTCAGTAACTATGAGTCATTGTTTTGGAGAAATTAATTGCCTCAGTCATGACATACATTCAAGTTATACTGCACCCCTTGTGACATCCAAGTCACAGATTTGAAACTAGTTCAGGCCAGAAGCATACATATGATTTTTATAAACACCTGTAGTGAAGGAGAAACACTGTTTATAAATATACTAGACATGTTTGATATAATAAAACACCAAATCTAACCTATATTGATTTTATTTATGTGAAGAATATTTATATTTTTATCTAACCTCATTATATATAGTGTATATTTTTAGAGGCACCTTAAATGGCAAATGCAGAATTTTAGAAAAAGAGGGGTCTGTTAAAGAGTCAAAGTTTAACTAGGGGTCTGGGAGAATGCTTCCCAGGAATTTTTTGCAGATGCTTGGAAATGGCCTCAGAATCATTTTAATGGATCAATTATTGTCTAGGGGCTGCTTTAATATTTGTAGGTTTATAGTAATAAAATATTTTACTTCCAAAAAGAGGGGGGCCAGAGCCGTTCGCCCCCACCCCTCTAAATCTGTCCGTGCCTTGTCACTAAGGCTGTGCCTTTTAAGGTTTCTCTGTGTTAAGATAATAAAAAAAATGAATTTTTTTTGTTTCAGGACATATCTTATCTTCACCACAAGCCTCATGTTTACCGACTCTTCCATTCTCAATCTTAATCACCCTTCTTCATGGATCTCCACTGACGACAGATGATGGTGTTCTCTTGCGGCGTATGACCCTTGACATAGGGGCTTTGCACCTTGTCTTAGCCTGTATGTCAGTATTGAGTCATTACGGACCAAGAGTAACAGCACCTGTAACATCTGCTGAGGTTGGTTGTATGGACCATGTTAAAATTATCCTGCTGCAGTTACTGCAGTAATTCAATTACAAAAGTATTAGTCCAGTAGCTGAAAGGAAATGACTAAAAACAGCATGTCGAGATGTGTCCTTGTGTGTCAATGTAGTCACAATAAAAACATAATGGCACTGGATTACTGCAGTAAATCCAGTAGATTTGATAGCAATAGGTTACTGCATTAACTGCAGTAGAATAATTTTGACATGATCCCGTATTATAACACATTTCTTCAGTCTTTTTATTGTGTTCTTTTTTCTTAAAGGTCAATCGAGATTATCAAATTTTTTTAAACAAAAATATGTGAAATGCCCAATATAGTCGTACGCTGCCTTTATATGGTCAGGCGCACATCTGTAAATTTTTTAATTTTCAATAAAATTTGATTGCCTGGCTGAACTTCAGTTTGGCATTTGGCTCAGTTGGCAGTTGCTGTACCCTGAAGATCACTGGTTCCTAATTTTAGTACATCATTGTTCTCTGTGTGTTAAAATTACACACTTTTTCCAGATGGGACCAAAAGCTGTTGGTTCTCAATAACAAAATGGCTGATGTGTGCATGTTTAATAATGTATTGCACTATTTGGAAAAAAAAGAAAATCTTTTGTTGAATTCCAAAGCCACATTGAAAATTTGTTTGACTTCAATAAAATTTGACTTGTTCTAGACTTCTAATTAATGGAGAAATATGTTCGACTTTGAAAGTACTGTGCTTAAGTCGACTTAGGCAAGTTTTACAGTACTGCCCATATTAAAAAGACTGGCAGAACTTGATGGGATAATTTTGGTGCAACCCACGTCTTATAAATCTAATCTGATCCAAATTAAAATGCTTCCAACTGATGTAACTACAATTCTCTTTAAGGTAATACCTATATTAATTAATTGATTAATTAATTACTTAATTAATTGCTACCAACAAAATATCAAAATTGTAACTGTTACAGCCAAACAATTCTCAATTGCAGATAAGATTTTTAATATTTTTTAAAGAAGTATAAATGAGAACAAACTACCACTAGTAATACTATTACTGTACCTAGACGTTATAAAAAAATACATTATATTCACTATTTTTGTATATGTATTCTGGATACGAAACTTGTTGATAATAAATTGCGTGTCTTATTGTGATTATAGTCTGCTGGTAACATGAATGGTGCCGGAAACATAGCTGGCAATGAAAATGAGAAGAGTCAGAATTACTGGGCAAAGGGCACTGGATTTGGAACCGGTTCAACAACCTCCGGATGGGATGTGGAGCAGGCGCTCAACAAACAAAAAGTGGAAGAAGAGCATGTAACATGTTTATTACAGGTACAAAGTTACTGTGTTTGTCTGATCTGTCTAACACTAGAGTTGGACATCCATGTGCAAAAACTGCTAGGGCATATGTCCACATCACACACTGACTGTGATTCCATGTTCAACATAGTGGGCTTATGGTATGTCCACATCACACACTGACTGTGATTCCATGTTTAAGGTAGTGGGCTTATACTATGATATATGTCTACATCATGCACTGTGTGTGATTCCATGTTCAACGTAGTGGGCGTATACTATGGTATATGTCCACAACACACTAACCGTAATTCCATGTTCAAGGTTAGTGGGCTTATAGGCTATATTCCCACATAACACACTGACTGTGATTCCATGTTCAATGTAGTGGGCTTATACTAGGGTATATATTCACAACACACTAACTAGAATTCCATATTCAATGTACTGGACTTATTCTAGCATATACGTCCACATAAGACACTAACTGTAATTCCATGTTAAGGTAGTGGGCCTATATCAGTGTATATGTTCACATCACACACTGACCGGGATTTTGTGTTGAAGGATAGTGGCCTTACCAGGGTATATGTCCCCATAACACACCGAGTGTGATTTCATATTCAAAGTTAGTGGGCTTATACCAGGGTGTATGTCTACATCACAAACTGACTGTGATTCCATGTTTAATGTTAGTGGGCTTATACCAGGGTGTATGTCTACATCACAAACTGACTGTGATTCCATGTTTAATGTAGTGGGCTTATACCACAGGCTGTATGATAATTATCTTTCATATATTCTCTAGGTACTATCTGCATTCATTAACCCCAGTGGCCAATCTGAGTCTAAAGAGGGCGCTTGTGAGAGCATGACAGAAGATCAGTTATCGGCAGTCTTTCCATCGGTGTTTGTAAAACTTCTAAGTCATTCTTGCCTCTTACCTGCCATCTCATCTTATCTAAGAAATGATTCCGGTAAGATTCAACATTTTTTTTTTATGCTGGTACTTGTACAAATATTTAAAATGTGCATCTTCCTTGCATTTATACAGTGTGTGCCATTTACCATTGTAGGGGAAAACACTAGGAAGCATATACCATAGTAACATTCATGAAATTCATAATACCACCACTGCATTATCAAAACAATTACACATCAAAAAAACACATTCAAAAACAAAAAAGTAAGAAAGGTCTCAAACAAGTGAATCTTGAATTACCATTTAGATTAAGATTTAAAATTGTTCTAACTTTATTTAACCCATACTCAGATGTTCTTCCTGATGATGGCATAATTAATGTAAAATATTGAATCCCAACATGATGGCATGTATTTCAATACTTGGAGTATGCATTATACTTTGATTATGACATAATTAATGTTGAAATATTGAATCCCATCACGAAGGCATGTATTTCAATACTTGGAGTATGCATTTATACTCCTGATGATGACATAATCAATGATGAAATATTGAATATCATCACAATGGCATATATCTCAATACTTGGAGTATGTATGTTACTTTTTACACTATTGTCAAAGCTATAATGAAAATAATAATAACAATAATAAAAATAATAATAATAACAATGACAATAAAAGTAATAATAACAATAACAACCATAACAATAACAATAATAACAATAACAATAATAACAATAACAATAATAACAATAACAATAATAACAACAATAATAACAATAACAATAATAATAATAATATTTTTTCTTCAATTCACAGTTTTAGACATGGCCAGGCATATACCATTATACTGTGCAGTTCTAGAACTATTAAGAGCGTTTTCTTCCTGTCCCAATATGGTGGAGTTGTTGCTACCCTTGCCTGATCATGATGATGAGGTACCTACCACTACAACGTGTATCACAAGCCTGCTAGAGAGCCTCAAAGGCTGTGTAGATACATACACATCAAAATTACAGTAAGTGATCTTTTATAGCCTTGATCAGTATTGCACAATAATTGATAATTAAATAATATTGAATTATTAACTACCTGGATGAATGATAACTTACACAAACACACAATATTTGACTTAACACTTCAGCTGACAAAGATGGAGATCTCCATCTTTGATTACACATCTTTTATGCCAATCCCCTTTTGGGTTTTATTACAGAATTCATCAGAATAAATATTGATATAGTTGTAAAAGAAATTTCAACATGCAATTATTAAAATAGGTGGCACTTTTTGTTGTTAACAATAACAAAAAAAAAACATTAATTTATCATCTCTAGCCTATGCAAAGAAGCATTGCTGATTTTTGTCTCTAACCTTACAGAGTTTTACCTCAATATTTTATATTTAAGGTTGCATTGGTAGGTACATAAAAATGTGATAACTAATGTATTGTGAGTTTTCAAGTTAATAGTACATTGCTATTGTAAATTATTACATTTAATATCCCATTCAAAAAGCCAATTCTAAACCATTAGATTACAAAATCATTCAGGCATAAAATGTTGACAACAATGGGTGCTGGCTGTTGTTGTGACATAAGCAGTATGATACTCTGTGATAGAACAGAACTCGAGCAATAAGATACACGCCATCGTGACAGGATCCAATATTTCGACATAAATTATGTCATCATCAGGAATACATCATTCCTGATGATTAAATAATTTGTCGAAATATTGGATCCTGCCACGATGGCGTGTATCTCATTGCTTGGAGTATGCATTATACTTTTTACTTGAAGTTGATTAGTGGACCTTTCAGAACAGACCTAACAACCAGTATTTTGGTTGATGATAATAGATATTTAAATGAAAACAAAAAAAGTTCTTTTATCCACTTTTTTTTTATTGTTTAGTTGTGACACAAGATAAAATTACAATTAAATCAGTGTCCCCAGTTGTAATGAACGTTTGGGATCACTGGATAATCTTGTACTATGAAAAAAAACCAATTTATTTACAAAAAAATGTTATTTTAACAGAATTAACAAAGATAGTAAAATCCCTCGGAAAAATGTCAAAGAATTGGTATCGACAGGTGACGATCCTGAGACAGAGGGACTGACATTGCTGGTACCAGATATCCAGAATACGGTGGAGATTGTAAGGAAAGCAACCCTGAAATACAGGGTATCAGGTAAACATTAAAATCTAAAGGTTAAGCAAACGATTGTATGCCTACGAATTTATCCACACAAAATCAATATTTTCGCATTGAAAGCATTTTCACGAAATTTTACTTGCAAATTTTTAAAATTCACATTATTTTTATAAATTAATGCACCACTTTGATAATGCTAAAGACAAAATAGATTACAATGAAAATTTATATACAGTAATTCACGTTTTCATATAATTATATATGAAATATAGAAATATGTTGTTTATAAACGTACATTTGCCTGCACTTTTGTGTTGACCATAAATTCACCAGTTAATTTCAGTGGGCATGAGCGTGTCAAGTTCATTCTAGTACTCTGATTGGCTGCACATTTTTTTTCTTCTCAAAAAGTTGAAACAATTGTACCAATTCGTTGCAGTGACTGTTTTGCGAATGATTTTTTTTAAAGGATGAAACTGTGCAGGTGTACAATTGTTTGTTTTTTTGTTTGCACGAATAAATTCGCCTAGTGGAAAATAACTTTAACATGGATATGACCAGGCCTAAAATGACATTTATGAATTTAATATCAAGGCCTAAAATTAATTTTGTTGCCCAAGATTTTTTAAAATTCAAATCGGTCAGAATTTTTTTTAGGAGGCAGCTGTTACTGTTTTCTATAAATTTGACTTTTTAAATTTCTATAGTTCAATTTCAGAATAACTTGACATAATTATATGTATTTTCTTAACTTAGCTTTGCTCTTTTCAGTAAGTCTCCATGCTGTCTTTAAAAATGTACAAAATCATTTATTGGCTTTTGGAGTGGGTTTCAACTTGAAAAAAACCTCAGTGGAAGGTTTTCACAGTAAACTTTAGAATTGGGAAATGATTTAGAATGTGTGTGGCACGCCTTCGTCCATGTGGCATAATTTAATCACTGGTCATTTCCTCCTTGCAGATAATCTCGATGGGGCCGGTGCATCAACGTCAATACCATCATCAATAGCATCCACACCGGAGGAAAGATATTGTGCCGTTATCAAGACACTTCAATTTGGTACGTTACTATTTTATCATACTATAAAGCATTCTTGATGATGGCATAATTTATGTCGAAATATTGAATCCTGTCACTATGGCATGTATTTCATTGCTTGTAGTATGTATTATTTCATACTATTATGTACATATTATAATTACATACATGTCAGAAAGTATAATACATAAACCAAGCAATGGGATACACGGCATCATGACAGTATTCAATATTTCGACATAAATTATGTCATCATCTGGGATCATTCCTGATGATGATATAATTTATGTTGAAATTTTGAATCCTGTCACTATGGCATGTAGTTCATTACTTGAAGTATGTATTATAATTTCTTGAAGTTTAGTGAACCTTTCAGTTTGTAAAGGACTGTGACAAAAATTCTGTCCGTGAAATGCTTCTAAGCAGGTGAAAGGTTTGCAGTGAAACTTAGCACACGTTTACTGGTGGTTTTTCATCTATTTTACCAATTATACAAATGTACACATTTTATAAATATATAACGGCACTTACTGTAGAAAGATTGGCCTTGGTGACATGCGCACTGATACGATCTACAACATTACTAGCTTAGCAATGGAGAAATATCAGTAAATCTCTACTTTCTACTTGAGAATAAATCTAAGAGCTATGCAAGTTACTAACCATGTTTATGTTTTTTTAAGAAATAATAAACAAGTAAATTTCCAAAGAAATAAAATTTTTGGGGTAGATTTTGGAAGGAATGGGTTTTTAACTCATACGGCTGGCTGTTGCATGGAGAGCCTTGGATGAGTGAACTTGTTTGGTGGTAGTTTGATAACATTGTACACCCCCATCTATTATATGGTATTGCTCACTTGTGTAAGGCAACCAATTAAATTTGTAAACAATATTGTTGAGGAGTGATTACTTACAAGGAAACTAATTAAATATATTTACATAATTTTATTTTGAATTTTTTAATATAGACACTTTCCAAATGGTAACAGAAGATGAAAATGGCAAAACACGCTTCAAAATCCCCCATCATTACTCATCCAGTATCAACCTATCCGGCAATGTGAAAAACCCAAAACGAGCAAGACGGTTAGCCCAGGAAGCCGTCACCATTTCCACGTCATTGCCACTGTCTGCGAGCTCTAGCGTGTTTGTGAGGTGTGACGAGGAGCGGTTAGACTTAATGAAGGTAGGCTAATATTTGAAATTTGATTAAAAAAGGAGCACAACATAAAACAAGTTCTTGTTGGCTTCTTATTTCTGAATCAGAATGAAAAATCATATTACAGTAACTGATCTTAAAAACTGATAATGTTTAATAAAATATGGATTTGGTTTTCTTAAAATTTGAGAGGTTATTTGCCTTGAGAATGCTATGAAATGTTGAACATTGTACATATATGTGATTTTAAGAAGTTGGCCCTCTGTCAGACAGAATTCTCGTAAGTTGACACCTCATGTAAAAGCGGACACTTTTCTTGGACCTGAGGTCATCCGCTTACAAGAAGTATTGTTTATATCTTTTTCTTGATTTAGCAGGAAAGGAGCGTCTGTATATTTTGACATCATCCCCCTGATGTTCATTTTAAGTATGTTATAACTTCTTTTTTCAGGTCTTAATAACTGGTCCAAGTGAAACACCATATGCAAATGGATGCTTTGAGTTTGATGTTTACTTCCCTTCAGATTACCCAACATCACCTATGCAAATCAACCTAGAAACAACAGGTCAACATAGTATTCGATTTAATCCTAATCTATATAATGATGGAAAGGTAAGCAAACAGGCCTAAAAATTTGGGCTCTATAAATCCTGTTTTACACTAGACGAACTTTTTCAAGCGCCTCAAAATTTTTCGCCTCGAAAGAATTTACGAGATTGCGTCATTGATTTACACTAGAATGCAATATATCACACGATCTTTCCCGTTGTTGACCACACATGGAAATGGCTGCCGTGCATATCAATGACGTGAAAATTTCTGTTGATCTGATTGGACAGTGGGTTTTTGCGCCACGGCTCGCAGCAACAGTAGAAACTGGTCGAATTCACTTTTTCGTTACGGCGATCAGAAGCGAAGCGCCACGGCAATGCAACGAATCATCCATTTTACAACAAATTTTAACGGCGCATGCATGTGCTCGAAAAATTTAGCGTCGTGCGAGGAAATTCGCCTAGAGTAAAACAGGCTTAGAGATTCAAAGTGACATTAATCGATGCACGATCGTACGGCGGTACCACTGTGTATAGTGACCACAAGATAGTTTGTGCTCGATTCAATTTTAATAACATTCATCTAGTATTTAAACC
>JAOTQE010100186.1:0-13969 GCA_025631205.1 Nesometra sesokonis
TATGAGATAGGACTTTACGAGTTGTTTTGGTTTTCGTACCCACGAAGGCTAGTTTTCGTGACGTCACAGGCCATCGCTAATTCGGTCTATTATGAACCTCAATTTTACAAAACCTCAATTTTACGAATATTGATGATGTCTGATGATATAATGTTGAACAGTGTTGTAACAAGTATGGTTTTAGTCATCAAATTTACCGGTAAAAGTTACAATTTACCTGTAAAAATTATATTTAAAAAAGATTATCATATAATTTTGATTCTCATATATTTTTTGTCCTTCTTTGCTCTTTAGTATAGAGAATATAGGAATGCTCACAGTAGTTACATAGATATTTGGGGTAGGGCAAAACCAACCCAAAAGCCATGTCTAACTTAAGTATACATTTTTCAACTGGGAGAACACTGTTGAAAAATATTTATATGGTTTGGGTTAGGCTACATTCACAAAGCATGAAATGGTCTATATCCCAAAGGGAACAGCACATGTTCAGAGCATAGATAATGTAATTATCCCAATCCAAGGTAGATTACTTGACATTTTGCACTCTGGTAGATATACAGAAACAAATTTATGTAAATCCTATTCCAGATGTTACCTTATTATTAAAATTCACTTATGGAATCACATTATCTTTAGCTCCAAACACGAGTTAATAGAAGTACCAGTCTGGTTAATTAATTAAAAAATGTGAGATCTCAACACAAAATGAGTCTCATGGTAGGAAAATCCAAAACGGAGTTATTGGTATCTTCTAATAGAGCATAATATAAGCTGTACACATTAAATGACATTCATCTGATAAATAAATCCAAAGACATGAGCATTTGAAGTTTAAATGTGTGGAAACAGTTTTGAGAAAACCGCCCATAAAACAAGTGAAAAACAAACTAAAGGACTATTATAGATCTCAGAAAATCTGCATGAAGAACACACTTCCTGCATGAAAACTGACCTAAAAAATTATAGTGAAATATTTTACCATAGTACTAATAACTGATTCAAACTAAATTTCTCAGAAATTTGACTTCAGACCTATTTTGTTGATTATCTCAATTTGATCTTACCTACAGCGACTCATTTTGTGGTAAGACCTCACATATTTCATGTGTGAACAAATAATTAAAGGAAACTAAGGATGCTTGAATGTTATTCAAAACAACATGTTATGGGTCTTCAGAAAAACTTTAATTATAATAATGGTTACTATATGATTTTTTTTCTGTGTACTCTCAAAATTCTTGGAATTATCATCGCTGCTTCACAAAATTCTTAGAATGAAGAATAGAGCTCCTTAACAATTTGGGAGCTATTTGTAGATGTCCACATACTTCTTTCAATGAAGGTCTGAAAATCATCATTATTTATCTTTTTGATGATATTGCATAATACACTTTTAAGAAGTATGTCCTATTACAAATTGATACACTACATTCTAAACTAGCTGCTATGGTTGACACAGCCACCAAGGTTGCACAAAACGCAATTTGGAATTAATTATCTGTTGTGTGTAAATGATTCTAACTTATGGATATTCTTTTTGAAGATGTAAATAATACATTATCATATCTAATGGTATTCTATCTAATGCATTGCAGACTACTGCGCTATGCATGTGACCTCTTCCCAGGTTAGCTCAGCATATCTTGTACATAGGGCATGTCATTGTTGTGGAAAATACCTACTTCACCATGGCAAGTTAGGATTGACAATTAGTAGTCAAGTCAGCACTAGGGACCAGCTTGAAATTTCAAAATATTTTAAAATGCCTGTAATTTTCAAAACAAAACTAATTTAATAATAACTAGACTTATGTATTTTGGTTCTAATTTTAGTTTCACAACAAAATCACCCACCATAAAGTATAGTACAGAAAACATATTTAAATCGCACAATACACACTGTAGTAGTTAAATGACAAAGAACACAGAAAAGGCATACAATTTACTATAGTGTCGAATACAATAGGCTCACTGAACAACACTTTAGCATTACAATATTCATAATTTATTCACCAAACGAGTCTAAAGTTGACTAATTGTACAGTAGAAAAGAAAATAATCAATGATCAATGAAAGTTGATAATACAGACTGTCCTAAAAAACAAATAAATATGAAATCAGTATATCTCTATAAACGTTTTAGTTAATAAAAAAAAGTTTATAAAAATGAGTATTTTATAAAATTATAAAAGGTAAAAACCTAAAAATAGATAATAATCGAAGTTGGTGTTGAAATGTATGATAAACCATTTTTTAAGTAACTTGTTTATTCTTCAGGAGTATAATGATTTTTTTTTAATTCTTACTAAATATAAAAACCTTTTTTTAAAATAACTGTCTATAGATTGAGGCCACAATGGTGCACCACTGAACGTGATCTTCCCTCCTTGATTTACTATTAGGTCCACGCGAAGCGAACCTTAGAACCTCCCTTTTGTTCTTGTTGGTGTTTGTGTCGTTGCGACCTAACTTTAAAAGCATCCAGCCAGTTTTAACAGACGTGCGTAAAATTTTGTACAAATAATTTAGACATTTCCAACAAACCTTCATCGTCCTTTTTTAAGTTATACCCCAGTGTGTCCCCTAGACCCACAACACAAAAAATGTGTTTTATCAAGTAGGGTAAAAATGGTCAATACCATCAAGCATTTGAGTGGCTCAGTCGGTTAAGACATCATATAACATGACCTTTCTACAAAAGCAAAGTTTCGTGCGTTCAAGTCCCTCCACAGTAGTGAGTGGCTTTTATGTTTTTTTTTCTGTAAAAATCTACCAAAAACCATACAACATTAAAACCATATAACATTAAATCCATGCAGCCTGGCCTACTAGTGCTAGAAAAATTAATAATAGAAGAATGCTTTTACTCGCCAAAATCGCAGTTGAAGCGCGGACCTGGTGAACGATCGCTCTTATATTATACTGTATATTTATTTTATATTTATGGCAGCAACTGAATATCCTAGCATGGGATGATTAAAGTTATCTTGTATTTTGATCTTGTGAAAATGTAAATTTCGGGGTACATTCAATTTTTAACTTTTTGCTTGCACAAGAGGTAGTCGCAAAATCAAAAACATTACGGAGTTTTTGTGAAAGTCTGTGTACACCAACATTTTGGGTCACAAATCAAAAAAATGTATATGTGAAAATTATCACTTTATTACACATTATTTAAAAAAATTTAATCAATTAATCCTGACTACATTACCCTGAAAATCAAGAGTACATTAATTTCAAATTCTGTGTACAAAGTACAATTAATTTTTCATGAAATAGCATACATTATCATGTTAGAATTTAAATTTCAATATCATTATCATCATGTCATCCTTTAGGAGAAAGTGGTAATGTTTTATACATACTAAGAGCATGCTTTGTGACAAAACACCATTTAACAACAAACAGCACAAGTATTATTAAAAATTAGATTAATGATCGAGTCTATATTTCCAACTATAAAATTAATCAATGATTAGTACATTTTAATTGACTAATTAAGATGAACAAGAATGAGTCATGCAGCATTATTATCTCTTTCAAAGTCAATAACCTTGTGTTTAAAAATAAATTACATGAAATAATAAGTAAAGTAAAATGAGAATGTAGTTAGTAATCAAGTTGTTTACCTCGCCAACAAGAAACTCAATCAAAGATTCAGTGAAAACTTTGAAGCATCCCAGATAGTCCATATCCTTTAAAACATTTGTGAAAAACATATCTCACGTGATCTCACGAGATCTTATGCGAGAAAGATGGAAATCAACCATCTAGAGATTCTTCTCAACTGTACCAGTACTGTAACTCTAACAGTATATGAAGTAATATCATAAGCTTGCTGAAATCCTCATAAATACAATGGAAAAATAACCACAGCAGATGACTCCAATTTATTAAACAGTCCCTCCGAATACATTAGCTATAATTCAGCTTTATAGTAATAACAAGTTCAACATTATTGAGTGAGATCGTTTTAGCCGCTAAACCAATCGTTAAACTCCACTGATCTCTACATTTTACTAGCACACTTCAATTTTTTGGCTCAATGCTTA
Organism: Nesometra sesokonis; assembly: GCA_025631205.1. Taxonomy (NCBI): domain Eukaryota; kingdom Metazoa; phylum Echinodermata; class Crinoidea; order Comatulida; family Antedonidae; genus Nesometra; species Nesometra sesokonis. The sequence continues at coordinate 4,055 of JAOTQE010100186.1, forward strand.
TGTTTGGAAACTGAACTGTGACACATAAACTTCTATGAGCTCAGCTTCAACCATGCTGGTCACATGATCAGTACTTTGAGGAAGTCTTGTCTTCCGTTAGGTTTTTGAGGATCAAACAGCTGAGGTCACAGGTTGACCTCAGATTTAAGACCTTCCCAACTGTCACTCATAATTATGTATACTTTTTAGTGGAATTATGACATCAAGAAGATGACAGCTCTTCATTTAAAAGTGCACCCAATAAAAAATGCAAAAGCACTGATTACTTATTGTAGGACCTATTCACACCTAATGATTCTATTCGATGGAAACAGTAACATATCACAAAGTAATTTGTAAAAATTTAAACAAAAATTGTAATTTATTAAAAATGTTGCTAATTATCTATCGACATCGCCATAATAGCATCCTTCCCCGAGGCTGATGACTTTCGCTAAAAGCGATAACATTTTTCAAATAATGTAAATAAATTTTTAAACCATGTTGTTTTATTGATTACATTTGAGTAGATTATGAGTTTTTCATTTAGATTATATTAATAATAATCATAAATCAAGGCCAGGCTATGCATAACAAGTGGAGCTATAGAAGGTCGAAAACCAGGGTCTAATGCTTAAGGTAAAGTTGGAAAAAACACTTGATTTGCAGTGTATTGCTTTTTATGTCTATAGCCGCAATCGCACTGGATTTAAAAAGAGATATACCAAGACAATTGGTAACATTTAAAATGGTTAAATTTTACCATTGTTCGCACTTGGAATATTTGGCATGGTTAGTTTTACCACAAGCTATAACCTTTGTAAAATGAACCATGTTACGGTCACAACTCACAGGAGTACCCAATTGACCAATGAAGGCCATTCTGTAATATGACTTGGGAGGTTTTTCTAAGCCGCACTGTTCGCATTGGACTTTCCTGCTTGGTAAAATTAACCTGGTCAATTTTCCTGGGCAGGCGGGACTTGGTAAAACTAACCATGCAGCATGGGTGAGTTTTCTTTTCTCCATGGGTAGGTAAACTTCCTGCGCTGTTCACACTGGACTAATTATTGGAAAACTAGCCAGCGTGTCCGTTAGTTTTACATACATATAAATTTTAAAAAAAAACTAGCAAAGAAACCATTAGAATGTTTGATATCAAAACTGATCTAGTTAGTTAAATTAGGATAAAATAGCTTCTGTTATCTTGTAATTGTTCATACATTGTTGTTTTTTTACATTTTATCCTGCAAATGAGTAAATCAAATCAAATTTTTAGGGGCCAAGGATTCCCAATTACCTAGATTATCAGTCTATAAAAGGAAATCACTTTCACAAAAACAACACATACAGTACATAAAACAGGAAGTTTATAATGAGACAATACTTTCTAAATAGTGTAGATGTGGCCGCCTGCTCAATGTCCCATTCTGAAGGACAAGATGATTAGCCTAGTGAATTACTGTATTAAACAAAGCTGTAATTTTGTTGTGCTGAAATTGAATAAAAGTAAATTAAGTATTTATAGTTTAAAAATAGTAAATTGCTTGAAAACTCCGGACAGACCTGATTATAATTGTTCTTACGGTGTAACATTTAGGGCATGTATCTAGTAAATACCACAAAAAGCATGTGCTTTTAAAAAATTTTAATTTCCTTTCAAACGCATTTCTAGTGAAAATGCGCAGCAATTCAAACATGGTAACGCAAGTAGTGTAGCTGGGCAGAGAGCATATTTTACAATAACCGACAGCAGTTGAGGTTGAACTTATCCTGTTTTACATGCCCCGATCTTCCACAAATGGTCTCCCACACTGGCAATTGTACAAAACACGATCTCCAAATTATTGTCCAGAACATCGGTTTGGGGATAGTTTATTCTCTCCCGATTCGACCGGCTGTTGTCCTTTGCCATCGTATAGACTGCTAAGATTCTTGAATTTGTTAGTAATTTGTTGTGTAACCAAACACGTGGAACCCAATAACGAATGCGTGTTAAAGCAGTTATTTTGAAGGGTTTTTTTTAGTTTTTGCATTTCTGGAAAGAAGCATGGAGGTTTTTGAGTATGCTGATTTCAAAAATTGCAGGAACCATGATGGCCAACCACTCCTTTCTGCCCGAAATGTGAAAATCCAAAATGGACACTAAAAAAATTGTTTTTGGCCATAAATTCGCTATATATGTGATCCCATTTTAAATAACTTGGTGTCTATACTTATGTTTTCCAGGTCAATGAATCCAATAAAATATGTAACTATTACCAGAACACACGTCTTAATTTTAAAAGATAGACATCCAAAATTCAAAATATATTATTAGCAGTAGTTTAATAGTTTTGGCCCAGTCAGCCATCTTTACACTAATCTACAGTTAACTATACTCGGACACAAATAACTGCATCTGTGTATGCTACGCTATCCTTAGCCACAAGTCCAAACATACTACTGTACCTCCCTCAAGTCTACCAGTAATCTCAAAAAGCTCACTGATGACAACTGTAGAGAAAAGTCAAAATTCGACTGGATTAAAAAAAGAAAAGATTGTAACAAGACCATTGGTAACATTCCATAATTAGATTATTTGATGTGGCTACAGTTACACCAATAAGCTTTCGTTAAACTGTAGCCTCTTTCACACAGAACTGTAAAACGGGAATATTATGGTAATTCATTTACCTGCTTTAGTGTGAAAGGGTAGTTCTCCTTCAATGCCGCCACAGTGAGGGCATTCGTTAGAGCACTTCAGACCTTAGGCGTATCACCATTATATTACCGTGGTGTTGGCTGCATGTGTTTGAAATGTGTCCACTGTATAATGGAAGCTTAGGTAGTGGAGCAGAACTAAATTAAGGGGAAAGTTAGAACAGTTGGTAAAAACAGCATCCCCTATAATTAAGGCCCTTTCATACAGGAAACCGTCATAACACCTTCTGTTAGAAAGGGTTAGAAAGTCAATGAAGTTGGCATGGTTATGGTAACACTGTGTATTTTTTATGAGGAAGGGGCTCATGAGAGTGGGAAGTTTACTAGAATAACACTGTTGGCATTGGACTTTCCCTGATTGGAAAACCTAGCCTGGTTAGTTTTCCTTGGCAAATGGTGGTCAATTAAACTAATCCCAAGTCTTGGACATACCTAAGAGGTAAACTAAGTGGCTGTTCACACTGGATAATTGACTAGTCAGTGGGTTAGTAGTATTACACCTTTTTCACGCAGAACTGTAAAACATGAATATTGCAGTAATTTGCAAATGCCGGGTTTAGAGTGAAAGGGTACTTTCCATTCAATGCCGGCACAGGTTCGGCATGCATTAGACCACCTCAGACCCTAAACATATTACCGTTATATTGCCGTTAACTTGTTTGTTGGATGCGTGTGAAAGGGTCCGCTTTATAAAGCCGGCTTGAGCTGTGAAGCAGAACTAGACAAAGGTCAAAATTGGAAATACTGGCAAAAACAGTGCCTACTATAATTAAGACTACCAATTTTACGCCTTCTCACTAGGCCCTTTCACACAGGAAACCGTCGTATTACCGGAATTTGATCTTCTGTGTGAAAGGGTTTAGACAGGCAATACTGCTGGCATGATTATGATAACCTTGTGTTATTTTCTGTGTGAAAGGGGCTTTAGTGAAAAAGGTATATTTGATTGCAATTTAAAATAGGGTACAGTACAAACCAGGAAACATAAGCTACAATAAATATTCAAAGCTTAAAATGTATCGGATGTTACTAAACCACAGAATACACCACACCTTGTGTAACATGGATTATAAGATCACTTAATAAAAAAATGTATATATATGTACAGTTATTAGATATAATTTGAAGTTACATGTAAAAAATCACGGATATTTTTGACTAAGTAAACTGAATAGATGATAAAAATAAACAGTATGTAGTGCTGTCTATCTTGAGAGAGTCCAAATAAATAGATCACTAAATATGCATTTTAAATAAAATTGATCTTCATATTTTTCTTTTTTATAAATTGTACATATATAATTATTAATTTGATTCATAATAGATCCGACCAGTTCATACTAACATTTTCGATTCCAAAAAGCTCTGTAATTGTTTAATTATTAATACTGAACTATAATTTGCTAACTGTACTTTGCAATCATGCATTTTTATGTACACAAGTAATTTCACTGAATATTTTGTTTTAATTCTAGAAAATTCTGTGATTTAATTATCATATTTGTTAAATGTTAACTATAATACTGAATCAAAAACTTGTTTATCATATTAAAATAGAGTTATTTATTGTGAAATGAACGGTTAATAGTTGTTAGCTTGATAATCAAATTGAACATACTGATAAATGTATTTGTTTTCATCCAAGAAAATTCTATAATTCAACAATTGTTTTAATTGTTAATTGAGATTGGTTCAAGCATTGCTTTAAATTCTCTTTTTTTATTATGGAATTATTAATACTACAGCTATCTTAATTATTAATTAATTAATAATTAATCTTTAGACAATCTGAACATAATCATAGTAAATTTTTATTTATTTATTTATTCATTCGTTTATTTATTTATTTATTCATTCCTTTATTTATTCATTTATTCATTTATTTATTTATTTATTTTTTATTTATTTATTTATTTTTTATTGATTGTACTTTAAAAAAATTAACAGTATGATTGATTCAATTTTTATTTCATCATTTTCCTTTATTGTTTATGTGATCCAAAAAGTCCTTTTAAAAAAACTAGCAAAAACAGGGAAGAGGCAATTTTGTACAAATGGTATTCTATGTATTACTAAGGGGCACTGAGGTAAATTTGGCCTTAATGTTTTTCATTCAATTTTTTTAGGCACAGAGGCAAGTTGAGAAGTCAAAAGTTGAGGAGACAAATTGCCTTGGTGTCTTAAATTTAAGCCCCGGACAATCAGGCCCAATTTAAGTGGGTCTAAAATAATCTTACCAATGTAAAATAAATCTCCCTGTACTCATCTGTTTTCATGTTTTCATCTAAATAATAAATAACATAAAATACAGTCAAATTTCCCAAAACCAATCCTCCGCAAAACCGTATTTCACATTAAATCAGATATTTTTAACTAAAAAAAATCATGAAACCAAGTAACCATCGGCTAACATGGTTTTTCTCAAAACCGAACTATTCGGAAAAATGGATAAAATGGGAAGTCTGAAATGTGGTTGGTTTTGGGATAGTTTGGCTGTAAAACAATTCTGTACTATATTTGATATAAGTAAATTTAAATCAAAGTCCTAATTTAGTGTTGGATTATAAATAAACAAACAGAAGTATTAACTATCATACAGTGTTTACATAAATAAATTGTATTATACAACAACAGACGAACACCACAAATGGACAACACAGAAAGGTCAATTCTGTTGACTAATGGTACATATTACTAATTGATGCTTCAACAAGATGCTAATGTATGTAATGTATTATGTAATCACTACGAGGAATTGAGGCACGATATCCATGAATCTACAGGCCCAACAAAAATATACATACTTTCATTTATGCTTACAGTGTATAAAGAATGAGAATACTATTAGTACAGGTCTTCGATGTAGCTATCTTACTAGGAGATTATTCTACGGATAGAGACACTGTATATAAAAATCCATGAATTTACATGTTCACATGAATATATACAGACATAACGACATTTACGATGCTCCAATATGACTATCTCATGGAATTGGTTCTGGGATAGAGGAAAACAAAGACAGCACAGTGGACATATTAATATTAACACTAGTATTCTAATTCTTAGGATACTAGTGTGACATACAATCTATTGTAGATGCAGCAGGCATATTTTCTTGATGCAAGTACCAACAAAACATAACACCAGGAAGAATAAAAAATATAGAACAGATTAATCATAAAAATTAATACCATGATAATTGATTAAAATAAAATACTATAGGTAACATTATAAATATAATCTAAAATGCATAAATAATAGAATATTGAACATAAAACCAACATTGGATGGCTGTGGAAGATGGGGGATGCATTACTTACCACCAACCGCAACTGATGCGGTATGTGAGCCCGTGGACGGCGGGCATGTAGCGGCCTCATGACCACAGGATCCATGGCGCCAGTCGATGATGATCGTCTGACTGGCAGTTTAGCCTGCCGATTGTTGTTGCCGGCGGGAATAAAGAGCACCAAAATATTAAAACCAGGAAGTGGATGCTTTTAAGTGCACCATAAGCTAGCCTACATTTCCATACACTATAGATAACAGCATGTTAAGTATTAATACCCTTTATGATAGCATGGCAGATTAACTATGTCATTGTTATTTATAGATATTGTATAGATTTGTTGAAAACATTTTTAGTTAAAAGTTATCAAAGTTTAATCAGAATCTGTAATGATAACATAATTAATGATGAAATATTGAATCATGACAAAACTGATCACCCTTCGGACAATCCATTTTGTCTGGTTTTTTCAGATAGTTTAGTTTTGAAAAGCGTCAAGTTTAGACTGGTTTCATTATTTTAAAACTTTGAAACATTTGGTTTAACATGGTTAAATAAAATTTGAAATTTCAATTTATAATCATGAAAAGAAACATAATACATTAAGTACTGTAGACCCCTTTATGTTCGCGCCCTTAATTTTCGCAAATTTCATGATGAATTGACGATCGCGAAAATTTAAGGCCGCGAAAATCTCAAAGAAAAATATAGAAATTTACCTTGTGTAGAGGTCGAGTTCACGCGCGAAGGCTGATACAGGCCTAGCCTGGGGCGCTTCCTGGGGCTAAGCCTAGTCGGGCTAAGAAGATCATCTAAAATTTGGTTGATTTTGTAAAAATAATAATTTTAGCACTATTCCAAGATAGATGTAACTATCATAACAATTTGGGCTTCAAAATCACCCTATCCGTCAGTTAAAAAATCATAGTTTGAAGGCAAAGTTCGAAAGGTTTTCCACAAACTTTAAATTACTGGAGGCTGTGATTTATTGCAACCTACACTAGGTGGTGCTATATATTTCCAGGTCGAATGCTTCTCATCACAGTAATCACATGTTCATAAATTGAAAAATAATTTGTAAGATAAATTACTGACGAGAATAAGACCAAAAATCCAGTTTTTTCGAAACGGCATTTCCCATCAGTGGTCAATAAACCATTGTAGCATAATGGAGGGCAGTAATTGTACGTGGCAATGGGTGAATAAAATCGTGGAAATTGTCAAGTGAAACGGCTTAGGCCTAGGATCGGGAAGTCGTGGTCGTGATACTAGCCTAGGCCAGGTGCTGTAACCTTGAGGTAGGTTAATCGGGGGCCTATTAAACATTGTTTATAATGGACAAGCACTCTAGTTTTAAAACTAACATTATGGTCCTCTACTAAAAATTATTTTCTGAACAAACAACTAATTTATGTCCATGTAATAACAGGTCAAAATCGCAAACATTTTTTTTTAAATCGTCCCATCATGAAAATAAACATCACTATATGTTAAAAGTAAATTGTAAAATCGCCGCGAAAATAAAGGGATCTACAGTAATCATTCCAAAAATGAAATACAGTACAGTTTCATGCCAGACCAGACATTTTAAAGTTTAAATAATGATTAAATGAATGTAAAAATAGATATAACTCAGGGTTCAAGTTTCCCCATAGCACCGACAGCAATTGTTGTGGAATGAACCCTTTACTGCTATACAGTAGTAGACCATCAGTCCACAGCAGAATTTTACTGTATGAAATCACATTTTCTAAAATAAATACCATAAAAACCAGGCAGTTAACAGCTCCGTGATAAAAACCAATCCCACTGGTCAGTTTTTGCAGTGGGAACACAGGGATGTACATGTAGCTAGAAAATCCAAGGGTGGGTGGAAATAATGTAAGGGTGGGTGGTAAAATGATTAAAAACAATAGTTTTACCTTTCTCATATGCTTAGGATGGGTGGCAGGTTGGAATTAGGTGGGTGGAATGCCTTAAAATAAGCTTTAGGGCGGGTGAAACATTTTTAGGACGGGTGGCCCCACCCACCTCCGCCCAGCATAATTACATAACATTTTAGGAAAATTCAAACCCTGTAACTTGACTCTTTCTATACTGAACAGTCATGGAAATTGAACAAAATAGATGAGCCGAAAAATGATTGGTTTTGAGGGAGATGACATTGTCATAGTAACAATAATTGTACTGATTCAATAAGAATAATAATCCACATAGTGAAGTTAGTAATTATTCAAAAATTAATCCTTGAATTATCATTGAACATTCAAAATTGATTGGCTACAACGATGAGCAATTATAATACAGTGTACTAACAATGAAAAAAAATCAGCATATCCTTGGAACACAGAGAGATATTTAATAAGTTATGACAATTATCAATAATCTCTCAAAGAGTAATGATGAGCATTTAAAATAAAAGACTATCAAAGTCCTTGGGATTGTCAGAATATTTAAATCAATTTATGGCATCTGATCAGTTAAACTGTCATAAAGTATATTAAAACTTTAAAACATCATATTATTATTAGTGCTTGTCTATTGTAGTTCTGCATTTTTTACGTTAAATAAGACCTACAAGATAAAAATAGTCAAACTGTAATTGACTGGCAATTTCTATCCACAGAGAGTTCAGTGTTTTGAAACAAACCTATTTTTAAAAATTGCACAAAAAATCATTGTAAGCAAAATTCGTTAATTTATTAATTTTAATTTAAAAAGAATTTAATTTTTTACGATTTAGAAACATAAATATTGGCATGTGATTTTTTATAACAAAAATTGAAAGTCATTAAACACAGTAGAACCTAAACAATAGTAAAACTATAAAATTGCACGTTTTCAGACATTTCAGAAACAAAAGAAATTTATATATTATCAAACAGTAGAATTATAGAAATTTTATGGTGTTATTTATGGGTATTTTAGAAATATTACAAAAAATTATTAATCATAAATGTAAAAAAAATCTCATCCAACAGTTTTAGATGTTTAAAAAAACTTTGTGTACATTGTCCTCACTTACAACATCTGCCTACATATAATCACGGTTGATAGAACCAAACTCAATATTTGCGAACGTTGCCAACTACAGATCAACAAGATTCATGATTCACAATCCCCAGGTTTGGACAGAGACAGCTGGTGTGATCTTGTCAAAAAACGACTCAAAAACCTCAAGGCTCTATTGACAGTAGTGGTGCTCGCGAGCCAGGCACAGAATGCTCCAAAAAACACAATAATAAAAACACCAATCAGAAAATAGGCAGGACGCGAGGATGTCAAAAGTATAAAACATATGATGTACAGCACAGAGAATCAAGCTGTCGATGAAATGTATATAAAACAACACCTCAAAGTATGGTTTTCAAGTCAACTAAAGATATGACTAGATACACATGATTATAGAAGATGACACCTTGGTGTGAAGTCCAACTCAAGTCAATAACATAAGATTCGCGGAATCAGTCAATCCTCCGCATTTTTTTAAAAGAATTTAAGTCTGGCGAATGCAAATAATAGCTTACGAATACATTATAGCATAACGTTGCGTTGGCGGGTGGATATAGCCACATCAATTTTTCATGTCACATGAACAAACAACAATCAGTTGAGACTATTCGATTCAGAGTTTGTGAAGGATGAACAGTTTGTCAATTTGGGCAGATAATTAAAGAGGATATGAGCTTCACTAACGACCCACAAGAGAAAAATTAACATGATTTGTCAATTAGTGTTATATAGTCATTCCTGATGGGGGTTTACACATCACTGGCTAAAGGTTATATAATTAAGTACTGTATACCTTAAAGAGTAAATGATATGTGAGGTCTCACCACAAAATGAGTCACATCATAGGTGAGACAGGGATGTAGCTAGAAAAATCTAAGGGTGGGCCAGGAACAATGTAAGGGTGGGTGTCATGATGACTGAAACCTGTA
>JAOTQE010100197.1:0-13965 GCA_025631205.1 Nesometra sesokonis
TTTTTTTTACTGGTCTGGGAGCCCATCACATGAATTTTGTAATCTTTTGTAGGCCTATTATTTAAATAATTTGTATTGATTGTTCTCTTTTTTTCTATATGATATGGATGTATATTTCCGAAATAAAGAATGAATGAATGAAATGCCTGACAGCCTCTATAATTATTGCTATTTTTCAGTGTAAAAATCTCATTAAACATTTTTTAATACATCAATTTCTATTCTCAAGTTCTTAACTTTGATGTTACTCTAATATGAGCAAGAAGGTCTGCATAAAGTATATATGCAGGACGTATTTGAAGTTAAAAATAATTTGTCTGGTATTTCTTATATATAACATATCTCTTATAGTTATTTTTTCTTCTAAAAAATATTGGCTGAGTTCCGAAAATTTAAAACCAAAGACAAAACCCATGTACTCAGTTGTCTTGAGAGCACAGGGCCTGGCAAATTTTGTCTGGGCCTCTGTCGATGACCATTAAAACCTAACAGTCATTTCCGGTCAAATCTTTTTGTCAATTATTAATGCCTAAGGCATAGAAAACCATATTCGGGCACAGTTTTCTCAGGTGTTGACTGATGTGTTAACTTGAGACGAATCTTGCATCTCTCCTCATACAAAATCTTAAAACACTGATTCTCGTATCGTGATAAGCTTCGACTCTGTATCATCCTTTCGAATTATGTAAATCCGCTTTTCATTGAAGAATATTGCATTGCTTTGCGTACCAGCACCTCTATTCCGCTCTAGTCAGTATGTCTGTTGGTTTTGGCTCAAAAAATATGTTTCATTTTCCGCAGTCCTTATGGAAAATGTCCCATTAATTTTATGGGTTTTTTAATTGAGTTAGGAAATAGCTTTATATTTGTAAAAAAGGAGAGAATGTGCTTCAAAGCATGTTCGCATAGGTCAGTATTGAAGAATGTTACTATATAACCCATCTCCATTTTTGTCTAACTAATAGACCTAGTTTTTTCCGTCTTCCCCTACCTTAAAATCTAAAACAATTGAGAGTGTTTTGTGTGTTATCTTCCTTTTTCCAATACTGTAGGAGCATTTGTATTCTTTAAATTTGACATAAGCTATTTTTTAGCCAACACTTATTTAAGCATGTCATGGTATAGGCCTACAGTTGTCAATGATTGTCATGAGTCTGGCATTAAATCAAGATTATCAAGATTTGACCTATTCAAACCTAGGCCCTATACTGCACTAGACATGATACGCATACACGTGTATTTAACTACCTTTGAATAATCCTGACCCATATCAATTTTCATAATTCCGTCTTATTATCGACATTGTCTTCATTCGTGAAGATATTCTTTCTTTCCAGGAAATTTAATTTCTTGATCCAGGGTTACAAACTATAGGCCAATAATGGTGTTTTATAATTCCGTCGTCTCCAGACTCAAGCTGACCGGTTTGCGGAGACAAATTTCCGGACAGTAAGTTGTCGTATGTGTTGACTTATGTTCGTAGCATATATTGTCGCCTATGGAATACAATCTATTCCACAATGTTGCAGCTGTAATCAGCGAATAGGGCATTTGTACCTATTTATACTCCTGAGTGGAAAGAGGTAACGTGGATAAAGTGCCTTGCCTAGGACCACAAACAGCCGACCTGGAAGTCTGATAAGCCACCGCTACGCTAATTACTTCTACATTTATTCCATTTCACATAGGATTTGTGACTTTAGTATTTGTCTCTGATATTGTCCATCGTTGCCATATTTGTAGTGATTCTTAGTTTCCCATACTTGTCCTCAGATGGCCTAGTCGATACTCGTCACGTTTGATTCTTGCTCATGACTGTAGGCTTAATAACCTAGACCTGTATACGGCTTTGACAGGTAGGCCTACGTATGATAGTTTCTACACCCCGTCAATATTCTCCCCTCCATTTCCAACCCCTCGTCATGCCTAAACCAGTCAATATGCCACAGTTTGGACAATTTGTGCGACATTGTTGTCATGTCTCATCTATTTTAATAACGAATCCTATTTCAGAAACAACATGTGTAACATATGGAATTGAATTTAAATAACGCAGAACAGTTTTGTAACAGGAGGGGTAATTCCCTAAAGAGTATGACAAATCCATCTATTTGGTTGCATATTTATTCAATGATTCGTTCGACCTTTTAATTTGTACGTACGTTCACCTATGTGTTATTATAAGGGGTTGACCCTTTCCCGTCATTTTAATGCTATACCACCCATCGCTTGTAAGTCATTAGTACCCTCACCTCACCTTGGTCATGGATAAAGAACGATTTTTTTTAAGTTGAAGCAAAAATACCTATTGGCCTAAATGCCGCTAACAAAAATAGCAAAATCAGTAGTTAGGTGTTTGTATCATATATAACTGGAATTACTCTACAAGTTATCGTTGACGTATGGGGTTTCCTTTGGAGTGCAGATAGGAATACATTTTTGAATTAATAATTGTCCTAAAATATTTTTTAAAACTCATAAGCGAAACCTTTTACAGTTCAAATGTTCCATGCAGTAAAGGCTATAAATTTAAATTCACCTTACTCAAGGATTTTTGTGAAAGTTGTTTAATTTCAAATAAATACAACATAATGGGTAATGTTGGCTTGTTATAAACAATGTTGTTATTTAGGAAACATAGCGGATGTTTGTGGAAGAGTTAATATATATAACCTTGCGCTTTAATTTATTCAATAATTGAATGTCAAAATAAAATGGCAAAAACTATTCAAATGTTAATGTTTGCCATAAACAAGCGGTGAAGCTGCTCAGTTAGTTTAGAACAGTCAACCTTCTTATTTACGAACCTTGTATTTTACAAACTCTTTAAAGCCACAGATGTCAGCCGAAAGTAGGCCTACATAGAGATGAGGTGCAACACACCACACAACGATAAGATTCTAGTTTAATGATTTTCCGCCACTTCATCCTGTCTTTTCAATTTACTGCTGTAAGTCAATTCAGTGCATTTCAAACTCACGTTTTTCTAATGTTTCGATCTTTACCGTGCCAACAGTTTTTCCTTCTATTATTCTTTGAACTTGGTTTGCTCGTTTGAGCTAAACATATGTACAGTAACATATTATTTTCTTAATTTAAGTTGCTGTTCGCATTCACATTATTCTTAAAATATATTGATTTCGGTCTTCCCCTCTTTTACTATCAGTTTTCCTTCCATTATCACTCTTTGCAGTTTGTTCGCTCTTACTATATAAGTATTAGCCCATCTTCTTTGGTTAGTAACTGATAAATATAGAGTAGGTAATCAAAACAAACGACATGCTAACCTGGGTTCCTTTTGTTTATTGGTACAAATGTCTTTTTACAATGTAAGTGGAAAGTTAAGTTGCCGGATTCGTAAAAACAAAACCAATTGTCAGTCTTGAAAAACCACAGTTTAGATTCAATAAATATTTCAACCAATACAAATACAAAGTGTTGAATAAATATCAAATAAATTTTTAAAAAATTCTGTAGTCCTATCATTGGATAATGTTTAAAAGTAGAACTTGTCTCAAGCAGACTCATTACATTAAAAATAAACAAAAAAAGAAGAAAACAATGTTATTGATTAAATAAACCTGGTCACATAGTTCAACTTATAATGTAATTATTTCACAGTTGTGTATAAACGTTATTGTATACTTTCCGCGGTCAATATTTAAACTATTGACCGCGCTTTTAATTACACCATTGCAATTATGTTATTTTTTAGGCAACATTGAATAACATTCCTTTGAAATATTTTCTATATTGCCTGGATCACAAACTATAGACTCAATAATTGTTTAATACTGTATAGCAATTTTCGAGTTTCTGAAAAGTGGTATATTCTTACAGTTAATGTCAATCCATGAACACAAACCTATTTTATTATGTAAGCCTATATTGGAAATTGTTTTAGTTAAGAACGATTTTACCTGTTGTTCCAGGAAAGAGTATTTAAAGTGTTTCCTGGTTTGTTTGCATTTATGTACTCATTTCCAGGAGCCCTTCTTGTTCATGTACTCCGATGGTTTCTCTCACCCAGTCATTTGTTTTCCTGTCTTTCCAACTGATTCTTAATATTCTTCTCCATACCCACATTTCAACAACTTGTATCATTCTTTCGTTCTCATTCTTGATTGTCCAGCTTTCACAACCATACAGTGTAATGCTCCGAATTAAAGACTTTGCAAGCTTAACTTTCAGGTTTAGACTAAGATCTTTTGATTTCCACAAAACGGCAAGATCTGTTGTTGCTCCTCTTGCTATTTCCAATCTGATCTTTATATGTGTCTTACTGTCTCCCTCCGGTGTGATATAGGATCGAAGAAACCTAAACTTGTCCACATTCTCTATTTCATCTTCTCCAATCTAAATTTTTGCCTTTCCTGAACTAAATACAGTACAGTATTAAAGTGCTGTACTGTATTTATCAAAGTGACGTGGGATGTCCGTTTTCCGAGAATTCTGAAGAGATTGTGGAGTAAATTTTGAGGATGTAGGCCTAGCCTAAGCCTTTCGTCTTTAAGGTATTTGATGTAGAATATAAAACTAGTATACGTTGTTTTCGAGATTCTGTTAATCTCGCTAATTACGCTAATTTCGAGATTCTGGTTAAATCTATGAGCCTCAGTGCCTTCAAATAGTACAGTACTATTGACTTTGAGCTGGGCCCTCAGCAAATAGTACTATTTGGAAGCATCTCTGCCCATAGCTTTAACCAGTAACTCTCAAGGCAACGCATATTTGTATAAAATATTTTTAACTGTACACACCTATTTTATTTACAATAATTTAAATAATACATTTTTACATTACATTTGGAACACTTGATTCAGTTTCATGGATCTACTGTGGTTGTCGCTGGAAATAAAAGAAATCCCGAAAATATCGTCCGTCGCCATAGGTTATGATGCATCTTGGCTTTGCGACTTAAATGCAGCCAAACGCGGTCGCCTTTTACAAGACTCAGTATAACAGTGGATGAGGTCGAGTCGTGAGTATTTGGTGGAGCAATATCGTCAATAACCATAATATACTCTTCGTTTTTGTACAAACGAACTGTTGGCTTCTTTGTTATCTTATGTTTGTACACGTGTATACTAAAATGGTACGTGCCGTTCAGAGGGCACGTGTACGTTCCTGTGTTATTATCGAAATCGTTTCCCAAATTCGCGAACACGACATCGAATGTTAATGCGGTGCTGTTGCCGTTTGGGTTTGGGAAGACAGGAGTGACACGTGAAGCCGAGAATGCAGAGCTCCGAGCGGTGACAAAATGTGAGGCAAGCGGTACCGGTGCCGTAAACGTCTGCGCCGCGTTTACATATGACGCAGCTGCTGGTATAGACGCTGGTGCCATTTCTACTCCACAGGTACAGGTGCCTGGTTCGCCCTTATCGCCTTTCAATCCTGAAAAAGAGAAAACATGACATTAAAAATCTATGGCTTAAACATGTTGAATGATTTCAATTTATGCTACAGATTCCATCAAGGGCCAATATCCGGTAGAACAGATTAATAGTGAGGTTTCGCAGCTTTACGAAATACGAATACGAAAACGGATACGTCATACATTTTTGTAACATTTAATAGAACACTTTCAATATCTGTCAAAGTTGGTCAGTATTTTACAAGGATTATCAACAATTCATAGGTAGAAAATTTAATATATTTTTGAACACGTTTAAGAATTTTCAAAAATTGGAGTGTGACGTATCCGTTTTCGTTTTCGTATTTCGTAAGTTTGCGAAACCTCACTAATACAAGAATCATGTACGGAAGTAATCTGAAATATCAAGGTAAAGAGTTCCGACGAGGAGAGTGAGTGAGGCATCACCATCTTGATATTAGAGTATAATGTACTACAGGACTTTCTCATCAGCATCGACCCATTATGCTGTAGGCTGGCATTTTAATGATTAGAGTGCCCTTCCAATGCCATGGTATAGTAAGAGAAACTCTGGTGTAGTTATTTTATTTAAGCAGCATAAGTGGTGATGATCATAACGATGACGGTGATGAGGATGAGAATGGTGTGAATGAAGATGAGGATAGCGATGAGGATGGCAGTGATGAGTATGAGGATGGGGATGGTGGTGATGAGGATGACAGTGGCGTTGATGAGTATGAGGATGGCAGTGATGAGTATGAGGTGATGAGTATATGGGGATGGTGGTGATGAGTATGAGGCCAGCGATGAGGATGGCAGTGATGAGTATGAGGATGGCAGTGATAAGGATGAGAATGGCGGTGATAAGGATGAGAATGGCGGTGATGAGTATGAGGATGGCGGTGATGAGGATATCAGTGATAAGGATGAGAATGGCGGTGATGTGGATGAGAATGGTGGTGATGAGGATGATGGTGATGAGGATGACGGTGATGAGAATGGCGGTGATGAGGATGGCGGTGATGAGTATGAGGATGGCGGTGATGAGGATGGTGGTGATGAGTATGAGGACAGCGATGAGGATGGCAGTGATGAGTATGAGGATGGCGGTGATGAGGATGGCGGTGATGAGGATGGCGGTGATGAGGATGGTGGTGATGAGTATGAGGACAGCGATGAGGATTGCAGTGATGAGTATGAGGATGGCGGTGATGAGTATGAGGATGCCAGTGATGAGTATGAGGATGGCAGTGATAAGGATGAGAATGGCGGTGATGAGTATGAGGATGGCGGTGATGAGGATATCAGTGATAAGGATGAGAATGGCGGTGATGTGGATGAGAATGGTGGTGATGAGGATGATGGTGATGAGGATGACGGTGATGAGAATGGCGGTGATGAGGATGGCGGTGATGAGTATGAGGATGGCGGTGATGAGGATGGTGGTGATGAGTATGAGGACAGCGATGAGGATGGCAGTGATGAGTATGAGAATGGCGGTGATGAGGATGGCGGTGATGAGGATGATGGTGATGAGGATGATGGTGATGAGAATGGCGGTGATGAGTATGAGGATGGCGGTGATGAGGATGGTGGTGATGAGTATGAGGACAGCGATGAGGATGGCAGTGATGAGTATGAGGATGGCGGGGATGAGAATGGCGGTGATAAGGATGAGAATGGCGGTGATAAGGATGAGAATAACGGTGATGTGGATGAGAATGGCGGTGATAAGGGTGAGAATGACGACGATGAGGATGGCAGTGATGAGTATGAGGATGGCGGGGATGAGGATGGTGGTGATGAGGATGGCGGGGATGAGGATGGCGGTGATGAGGATGACGGTGATGAGAATGGCAGTGGTGAGGATGAGAATGACGGTGATGAGAATGGCAGTGATAAGGGTGAGAATGGCGGTGATAAGGATGAGGATGGCCGGGATGAGGATGGTGGTGATGAGAATGGCGGTGATGAGGATGAGAATGACGGTGATGAGGATGGCGGGGATGAGGGTGACGGTGATGAGGATGGCGGTGATAAGTTGATGGCGGTGAATGTGGTTGAGGAAGGCGGTGATGTGGATGAGGATGGTGGTGATGAGATGGTGGTGATGAGGACGATGGTGATTATGATGGCGGGGATGAGGATGGCGGTGATGAGGATGAGAATGGCGATGATGAGAATGGCGGTGATGAGGATGAGGACGGCGGTGATGTTGATGAAGATGGCGGGAAAGAAGACTGTGGAGGAGAGGATGAGGATGATGGTGATGAGGATGAAGATAGAGGTGATTAGTGTGTCATATTCTTCTCACGTCTATATCATTATTGTATTATCTTCAACGCCCCTCTCTTTTCCCTCACCTCAAATCCTGATTACCATCGATTTGTCACAATCATTTATAATTAATAGGCAATGGCTAATGCATACATTCAGTTAAATGGCATGGCAAGGTCGATAGTCGATTCGATTATGTTATATATGTATTAGCATTATTAAAACCGACAATCCTTTCTCGTGCCAAGTTTCAACGGGAAAGAAGCTGTCTTTTTATTGACGATTTTCGGTCTAGTGCCTTCCAATTCTTGTCTTCATAATGTTTTTATCGTTGCGGGTTGTTTAATGGTAAATAAAATCATGCTTTGTCCGTACTATTTTTCTGTTTAAAATAATTTATATTGGTACTTAATATTATGTTATGATATATATCAGATAATTTAGCCACGGTAATGCATCGATATGTCATGTCAGTATGTTACTGTAATTGATACGTATCATAAGGCATGAAAACACTGGCCTATGAAATTATTAAGTGTTTAACAAGAACATGGTTTTTATAGACTTACTATAATTGTATTTGATTAATTTAATCCAACAGCGTACATTCCAATAACAGGATCATAACTATGTGAAAATACAACTATTAAACTACGATTGAATTCATAATAATAAAAAATTGCATAATAAAATTACTTACAGCTTAATGTTTAATCAAACTTAACGTACGCCAAATTATTCGGGCAATCCTTTTTAACAATTGCATTGAGTGAACTAAAATGTTGGTGGAAATTTTCGGCTGATTGTTAACAATGAATTAGTAAATCGGTTAATGAAACCATAATTACATTTGATCTGCAGTTAGAAACGTTAGGAAAAACGAAATGTCTTCCTTTTACATAACAACTTTATTAAAATATTCAGTTGGGTTAAATCTGCAGAATTAAAACTGGGTAAAGAATATCCCTTTTCGTAGGCGTCGGAACACAGTAGCGAAATAAAATAGGCTTACTTAAAACAGGGATCTGTAAAAAATATGTAAAAATATTTTTTACAGATCCCTGCTTAAAACGGCTTTACAGAAGTTAAATCGTAACTTTAAGACTCCTTACCTACAATTCCTGGAGGTCCAGGGGTTCCGTCATTTCCTGGTTTCCCCATTGGTCCCACACGGCCAGGTGTACCTCTACACCCTTCGATACCTGTTAAGAAATAAGATGAATATGGTGGAATGTTAATTATATCATGGCCATGATTAATCATTTACAATAATATTATCTTGTCAATGTCGAAAATATCACAAACCATATAAACATCAATCAGTATGGCTATTATGGTCGCCGTATCATTATCATCATCATCATCACCATCATCCTCATCATCATTCACCATCATCCGTCATCATCATAATCATCATCACTATCAGCATCATCATCTGTCATGATGATAATGATGATGATCGTCGTCATCGTCATCGTCATCATCATCATCACCATCATCATCATCATCATTATAACACCACCTCTCCTTTTATAGGTGTTCACGTTACAATAGTCCAATTGGATTGTAGCAGGCTCTTTCTTAGTAATATCTGTCGGTCCTTGTTCTTTAATCAGTTAATCTGTCGGTCTACCTCATTACATGCTGTTTAATTATTCAGTTTCTAACAATAAAACTACCTTAAAATTCATCAGTCAGTTTATTGGCAATGTGTTTCTGTCGTCCCATCGGTCGAACTGTCGGTCCCTTTTCGGGGGCCGGACAGGCACGGATCTAAGGGGATGTGTGTGTGTGTGGGGGGGGGGGATACCCGGCCGGCCCCTGTTGACCTGGGGGAATACTATTTGCACATGGAAGATTATTTTTGCAATGAATTATCTGTGAACATTCTCTCTCAGATACTAAGGAAATGCATCTATTTCGGAAAATTGTCATGGGAAGGAACCCACCCCCCGTATCGTTCATTCAGTGTGAATCTTGGCAACGAGCCCACTCTATCCAGCTCTGCGTCATCCGCTACCCCACCCTCCCCGTCGGATTCAATAGCATTTTATATGTTTCTTCGTCTGCTTTTAAATTTAGCGGGCATTTCCTTAGCAACGTGTTTCGCTCATTTGGTTTATTAGTCAGTTCAGGGGCGGATCCAGGAACCGACGGAAGGGCGGGGCGCTTTTCCAGGGCTGGGTGGGCGTGGTTTGCCGGTTTGTATTTGAGAAGCAAAAAAAAAATTGCGTGTTCTGGTACCTTATTTGGCTCACATTTATGTCGATTTATGCCTCTTGGTTCAATTTTTGACTCCCAATGTAAGGGGGCGCAACAACCTTTTGCCGATAATAGGAGGCGCCGGCTGCGCCCCCCTCCCCCACCCACTCTTTAATCCGCGCCTACAGTGGGTCTGGTTGCCAGTCTATTTAGGGGTCGTTTTTCATTTATATGCCCTTTTTCAAGATGCCTTTGTTCCATTGGATTCAAACCTATCACTCAGTCACTGCAGTAGGTCAAGCAGCTGGTTGCTTACCATATGACATGTATTTGGATTTTAAGAAAATTTTGTAAACATGTTATGTTATAGTTAATACTAGGCACATTATCTAATATAAATCATTATTTTAAAGAAATAAATCAGTTTTGATCATAGTTTTAAACACGGTTTTAGATTGTTATTTTCAGAACCGGGCGAAAATGTAAAAACGCGAAAGACCAAGCTGCTGGTGTCTTATGACGTCATACGACACCAGTACAATGTACACGAACAATTTTCATAATACAAAAAGCCTATTAGTACCTACACACGTGTATCTTGTGCGAACCGTGTACATGGTAACGGTCATTTCTTACGTCATAAAACACCGATTAATTTGTCCTCTCGGAATTTTCAAGTATGTAATGCCACTGGCTTTTGGGGCCTACTGTTAATTAAAACATTTTTTATATATTTGAACAGAAAGTAAATGTGATAACTGAATTACAATTAACATTAACCATTTTGGTTCTTATTTAACATAATAGGAAGATAGGGACCTTCTGCCGTCTTTTAAGGTTACGGGGCGTGTGACTCTGTTACGCTGCATGACGTGACGATAGTTTGTAAACAGATAAACGTGACTTTCTAAACAGTTGATAGTTACGTATTAGCATATGGTGTTGGTAATCTAGTTGTGTCCTGGTTTTTGTAATACATTTGGATAATATAGTAAATACCAAAATATTAATAGATTTTAGTTACGTGACAATTTTTTTCCCTGTGGTAAAAATGTGGCCTGCCTACTAACAACTGTCAACTAACAGAGGGTTCTGTTTCCTCGTAGTAAATACCGCGTGTTCTGCATTTCATCAATCCAAATTAACAGGCATACTGTAGGCCTAATACATACTTCAATCACCACAAAATACATTATAAAGGTATTTCCCAAACGGAATTAACCACTAAGTTAAATTTGGAACTGTCGCCACAGGAGCTCGTTTTAATATGGTCTTTAAGTTGAAATTTTTTGTCTTGATTTTTGGTTTCGTTACTTTCTATAAGCTGTTCCCTGGTACAACGACTCGGTCATTCAAAAACATGGAAATCATAAATATTCAATAAAAATATTATCGACATTGAGACTTTCCAACTGGAAGATTGACAACATAATTGATTATGTTTGGCATTACAGTACCTAACACATTATCAAGATTAATGTTTTGAAGTTCGCACTACATCAAGACTCCTCGTAAGTTCACTTAACATAGTTTGAACGCCAGCACGACGGTATCGCAACATAAAACATGATTCCATATAAGAACTGCTACTGTACCTACTCCGTTAGGTTATTTCACGAACTTGTCAAATGTGCTGTAGGCCTAAGAATGCAAATGATAGTCGCCCCTATCAGCGAGCTAACTTAGAACTTACGGCGTTGGGCCTAAAATGTACATGGTTTGCCCTCCTGATTAAAGCCCTGCTCAAACGTTTTGTTTTTTATTCAATATATTTTTGGCCCTCATACCCTCTTTACAACGGTGGACTAGATCAGGCCCGTATTTAGGAATTTTAATGGGGAGGTTCGATTTGGGACTATGCAGAACTCCTTATCAAATTCCATATGTACATCCAAACCTCGGTATAACATAGGTCTACACCTCAGGGTGCGCAGCCAGTATTGAATGAAATGGTGGGGGAGACCTGTTTCCATTGAACCTGTCTTATTTCAAGACTTACAAGCGGAGCAAGCAATTTAGACTGGGGGTTAGGGGGCTGCCGAGGGTCCCAGGTTGGAGTCCAGGGGCCGAAGGCCCCAGAATAATTTGCGGTATTTTACCTGCTAAAAGACACATTAGCAGGGGCGGATCCAGGATCGACCGAAAGGGGGCCCACTTCCAGATCCGGGTGGGCGTGGTTGCCCGTTTTATTCAAAATTGTGCAAAAAATATATATTTTTGGTTTCAAAAGGGGTGGGCCGGGTCTGTTGGGCCCCACTCGGATCCGCACCTGCAGATCCAGATCAGCTTGTTTTGGTTTTGAAGTTCAGACATTCGAGCGAAGCAGTGTCACCAACTGTTATTTTACATGCTAAAAGACATTAGAGTCCATCAAAATGTCCCGTTTTCCAGTTCAGCCTGTATTTGTTTCCAAGTTCAGACTTGCGAGCGAAGCGAGCAATTTAGGCTTGGGACAGGGGGCCGCCAAGGGTCTCGATCGGGGTCCAGGGGCCGAAGGCCCCCCGGAATAATTGTGTTATTTTACATGCTAAAAGACACTTAACCTTAACACATTTCCGTAATTTGGTCATTGAGTGATGTTATCGTCTATAGTGATTGGTCACGGTGCCTACATGGAGGCAGGGCGACACTTAGGTTTTATATTTACTAGGCCGTTTTTACTAAGTTTTACCCCGAAAATATTAGCGCACTTAGCGGAACTCTAGCTCCCGTGGGACCTCCCTAAATACGGACATGTATAAAACGAACTCGTCCTATTTGCCCTACAGCACGCCATCTTGCTGGTTATCTTTTTTTGTTTGGATATCACTGCTATGTTTAATTTCTTCTTTCATTATTGATTATCATCAACGAAGTTCATTAGTATGATGGCTCACAAATAGTATCAAATGCATTTAATGTCCCGATAAAATGTGCTCAAACCAGACATTAAGTCCAACAAGAAGTAATAAAATATAATCGGATAGAATTTGTGCATGTCTAGATAGATCTCATACACTACATACACTGTCGAAAAATTAGGGAACCTCGATGCTTTCGTCATTTCAACCCCCATCGCTGGATAGACACGTGGCCCTTAAACAGAAAGTTAACGAACATGTACGTTTATACCTGTGCGCAACTCCAATACGCTGTCAGTCACCAGTAATATGTTATTTTTACCTTCAAATAAATACTTGAATTAAAAAGAACAGTAAATATGTCATGAAATGTATTTTTTACCACTATTGAGCACAGGGGCGGCGGAACGTTTTTTTAATGTGGTGTGGGGGACAAGATTATAATTTTGCTCAGTTACCCCAGCCCAGTTGGAATCTGATGAGCAAAAAACAACATAAGAATAAAAAAAAAGTTATTGCCCCCTGAGTTAGCACTGGGGTGAGTGGATGCGTCCCCCATTTCCTTTTTCCGCCGCCCATGATTGAGCAGAAAAAATGCTTACCAATGTATAGTAGCACTTTTGAGGGGTTAATTTTTCAAAGTGGGTGCTTATGAAAACCATGAGGGGAAAAATCAAAAACTTAATTGGATAAGTGAGAATACATTTTCAATTCTAGGTATCGATTTTTCGTTAGATGTTGGGCACATGGTTAATGTAAACTACAAAAAAGTGTTTTTGGCGATTGAGCGTATTGTAAACAAATGGTCCAAAAGAAACCTGACATTTATAGGAAAAATTACTGTTATTAAATCTTTATTACTTCCCAAATTGATTCATATGCTGTTGTCAATACCAAACCCATCGTGTGAATATATGGATAAAATTAATTCTTTGTTCTATAATTTTATTTGGGACAACAAACCGGATAAGATTAGCAGACTCCAAATGTCACGTGACTATGAACATGGTGGTTTACGAATGATAAACCTTAATAGTTTTTGTAAAGCACTAAAAATAACATGGTTTCGGAGAATATGTAATAGTGCAGAAGATATTCCAATGGTTAAAATGGTTCAAACAATAACTGGAATATTAGACATTCATGATATAGAAACAGATTGTGCACTATTATTAAAAATAAGGTCTAATATAAAAACATTTTTTGGCAAGAAGTAATAGATGCGTGGAAGTATTTCATTCATCATCACCATCCAAGTTCTGTAGATGA
>JAOTQE010100208.1:0-13965 GCA_025631205.1 Nesometra sesokonis
TATATATAATATTATTATTTATAAAAAGCAGTAGTTCCATTTGGTTGAATAAAATAATTTAATTTTTACTTGGCCTACCAAGTACATCTAAATGTGTTATGTAAAAATTATGTAACTCAATTAATTGATTAATTAAAATATATAATTTAATGTAAGCAAACATTGGTATTTTTAGATCATTGTTTTTTAGATTTTATGACTTGCCTTCATAGTTTTGCAATACTTAAAAATTTTAATTCTTGTATTTTATAGGTTCCATGTGAAAAATACAAAAATGTTGAGCAAACAAATAAGATTGATTTTAAATTGGAGACAAAAGAGAACTCCACTACTAAGGAATCAACACAAGAGTCGGTAAAAGAAAATACGAACAATTTAACTGAAGATACAGATGGAAAAGTGAGGACGGGACGTAAACGAAGGAATCGAACTCGTCGTCGTCGTAATCGAAGTCCAGGCCAATTATTACGAATAAAGAGAACGAGGCGAGTAAAAGCAAACGATAGAGAACGTAACAGGATGCATTCATTAAACGATGCTTTGGAAGGGTTACGAGAAGTTCTACCAACTTTCCCAGACGAAACAAAACTAACAAAAATCGAAACGTTACGTTTTGCACATAACTACATCTGGGCACTCAGAGAAATGCTAAAAATGGACGATATTAATGAGACTCTATCTGCATCATCATCGACATATGATGGTGATTCTACGGGCATCGCTAGCCCTGTTTCAACATCTTCTGGGTATTCGTTTACTTCATCAGGACAAGAGGATTGGTACGCGGTAACATCACCAGAACCATGCGCTATCACACCGCCGCCGTGCAGCTATGATGATTTTCTAATTACCCGACCGTCGTGTGCGTTGCAATCGAGTACATCAACGATAAACCAATTCCACAGCTACTGCCCTACTCGTTGGTCGAGGTAAAACGACTTCCAAAGAATAACTGCTGCCAGGTTTTGTTTAACATGACTCTGATTATTATGAACTATTTAAAAAACCGAATGGCACGGAAACAATGGCTCTGACCACCAAGGCCATGCGACACACTTTCACCATTCTATCGCCTTTCAGGTTTTATATCTAATAATATTTTATTTCCGATCATGAACTATTTGTAAATAAGATATAATAGTGTTTCTGCCTATAGTGATTTTTTAATTGAATTGGTACATTGTTCGTATCGCATAGTCTATTTTATAAATAAATCTGTTTTTACTGGTATGATCGCCGCCATGATGAATGCAATAAATAAATTAAGAAATGAAATGATATTAATTGTGGTTCTTTATTATATATTTTTATTGTTTTGTAATTTATTATTCGAAGGATTTTGTTTTTACTGTAAAAGTGGTAATTTTTGCGTGTATAAATGTTTGCGCATTCAATTACAATTTTCTAAAATGTTTAATGTCAATAAACATTTACAATGTTTTCAATTTCGTGGTAGCTCTTTTTCACACGAAAATCGCACAAATTACTGACTATAAAAATTACCACCTTTACGGTACAAATGTTAAATCTTAAGTTGTGCTCAATTTTTAAAGCTATCAATTCAAATTTAACTTTAATCTCGGGATTGACTTAAATTTCCATTCCACCTTCTTGATGTCATTCTCAACATTACATCATATACAAACAAAGCAGGTTTAAAAAAATTCGCATTAGGGAGTTGACAAAATTTTAATAACACTGTTCAGTTCTTTTAACGACTCCTGGACTTCCTGTCTCTGGTCCAATGTACACAACCCTTAAAACAATTCACAAGTCGCCTTAGTCCTGCTCATACGGTACTCATTGGTCTAGATTTTGATGCATATAGTCCTATACAGGGCCGGATCTAGACATGTACTGTGACCTTCGCAAAACCCATGTGAAGAAGCTGGGGGTCCGGGGGTCGCTTAGGGCCCCTGTGGTGAGGTACCAGTGTCTGAGGTAGTCTGACCTTCGCAATGGCGAACGGTGCGAAGGTCTGGATCCGCGCCTGCTATACAAAAATAAGCTTCAAACAATCTGACAGCAATAATTAGAAAATATGATTGCATGACCAAGTCGACAACGAATGGTATTGAACTAGATATGATAATGGTGATGTTATTTGGTTATGGTACGATGATGATGATGATGATGATGATGATGATGATGACGATGACGACAATGACTTTGATTTGTGATGAAGAGAATGATAGTAACAACGACTACCAGGGCCCAGATGATAATGACGATGTTGACTGTAACGATCAAACTGATAAAATATTAAAAAATAAAACCAATATATAAATGAAACATTAGTTGCTTAAAGACTCCTGAATGAATGTAGGATTTCCGGTTCAATTTTTAATAAACAATGAAGTTTAGAACCGTCACCAAGTGGTAGTCTTCAGAGACTCTGAGACTGAAGACGACCACTTGGTGAAGGTGGTTCTGAAGACGACCACCGTTGGCAATAGTGATTGAAACTGTCAGTCAGGTCAGTAAATTTGCTTGGTTTGTCAAAAGTTGAAATGCACACTATCGTATCTTCAAACCAGATGAACATTTTCAGTTAACTTACCAGTAGGGTTACGTAGGCCTACATACATATGGTCAAATAAAACATTACGCCTATATTTATTTAGCATAATTTCCATATAAATAATTAAACAGTTTTTTCAGTAAATTGATTATAATCTTCAACACAGGACAAAAGGTGTCAAGTACTATATTTAGAAGATATAACTCAGATACAACAATAGCGGATAGCAATTTAGGAAGAAGTTTTTGATTAATAATATTGATATAATCCGAATCGCATTAATTACAAATTTACTCATCTTAAATGTCCTTCGAGTGTCTAAGTGGGGCTTCAGATTGAATGATCTAATTTCGAGTTTAATTTCTCTCGTTTAGGCATTCTCTAGTATCGTAGATTCGCGAAACCTCGGTTTAACACAAAGATGTTTAACGCGAAAGCGGATGTTGGCGATACGCACTATCGCATTTTTGTTCTGCGTAATTGTAGCAGTCCAAGGTCGGACGTCCCAACGCACGCGTCTCTACAACGAGCGATAACTACGAACTCCTTTGATCAACTCGTTAACACCGAACAAATGTATTTATAACAATCGCGAAATGTCAATTAGATATGATCAGTTATGCATACTATAAACTTAAATCTTTAGATCCCTCCGTAAGAACTGTTGCCTATTGTGTTTATCCGTGCGATGGATCTCGCCGGTTTTTAACACAATAGCAAACAATAGATTATTCCTTATTAAAGAGGTACTCGAAAGTTAAATACATAACATTTGAGGGCGCTCTGTGTTATCCGTACGGTACCCAGACCAGAGCAGAGCTCTTCTTCTTGACATCATTCGTTGACATTGGCATAATTTATAATAAAATATTTTTATTTTAATTACTGTATGTCTGTGGCAAAATGCATAGGCCTATTCCACATTGCTTCATTTACTAAATACACCTAGGCTTACACATCACGTTTTGTTTTTACGTTACGGTTTGAAACTTTACGTTTTACGTTTGTAAAAAGTCATAAAACAAGCCAAAAGTAGAGAACAACGGTATCTTTGAGATAGTGTAAATGATAGCGATTCATATAAGGGTCTACTACGAAACCCAATAAAGTTTGCACTACACCCATCAAAAAATTGCATATAGGCCTATGTAGGTCCGGCATGCCAGTTTGCGTTAAAACTTGGTAGCGTAACCGTGAAATCAGGTTCTCCCCTTCTCTGATAATCCCGCCTCTAAATATCACGCATTGTTTTTAAAATCATGAGGCTTCAGTCACATCTAACTGATGGAAAAACTACTTAACCGTGACACGGTCTCATTGACAGGGGCGGCGGAATCTAAATCTAAATTTGTGCTTTCCTGGTCACTAAAGGTGGATTTCATTCCACAATTCATATTTACCATATTTTCTTGCTGTTTTTGAATTGTGAATTTTGTAGTTGGAGTGACACTTCAGGGGGCTGCCCCCACCGCCCCCCTCCAAGTTGTTACTGGGGGACGCGTCCCCCTCCTTCCGCCGCCCATGCTCATTGACTACTATTTTCGACAAACTAAGACAATTTAAATAGTTTTATATCATGCTGAAAATAGCATAGATATATTACACCTGACAGTTTATTTTCATCAATTTATTTTAAATTACCGTCATACCTAAGTCATCCACATTTGAATTTTTATTCATTTTGATGAAAGAATGAAGTTTTCTCGTTTCTAGACAAAAATGTTCAACTCCATGGATCGATTTAACAAACACTTCGGCATTCTAATTAGAATGTACATTAATTAAACCAATAACGTTTACTAATATATACTTTTGTGATTTACAAATTGATTTCATGCAAATATACATATAACAACACTTACGATCGATTCTATCGATCGCATTAAATCTCTCGAAATTACTCGCGAGCAATCATTTAGATTAATGTAGAGGGCGCTTTTTGTCTTGAAGCAACAGTAGAATCAGAAGTTCGTTTACCACACGATACTACACTAAATTAACACGAATGATAAAAGTATTCGATAAAAATTCACTGAACATAAAGCCAATTAATGTTCAGGGGCGGATCCAGGATCGTACGAAAGAGGGGCGCAACATTACTAGCCGTAAGGGCGTGTTCAGGGTCTTAAATTTAACAATCAAAACAAAAACGTTTACGCGGTTTTTCAACCATTTTATACTGCAGTTACCAGCATTTTGCCTGTACAGGTATTCAATAAGAAAGCATAATTTATGTCAAAATATTGAATCCTGTCACGATGGCGTGTATCTCATTGCTTGGAGTATGCATTATACTTTCTTACTACAAGTTGATAGTGGACCTTTCGGATTTAGATATTCTATTGTGAAGTTTTTTAGATGCGGCGCACGCAATATAAAAGAGGGCGCACGTGTACTTTTGACGATATCTGGACGATGTAAAGAGATACGTCCTCTCTAAATCCGCCCTGTTTACCGCAGTTTTACCAAACACGATTGGCAATACAAATAAGATACATGTACTTTTTATCCGCAACCATACAATGGTCCCAAAAAGGAACCAAGTCCTTTTAATTTCACGCTAGTTGTATGGCCGAGCGGTTAAGGCAGGGAAACCGTGAACCATGCATAAATAACAGCACGGGTTCGAGGCCCGCTCGGATCTTGTACACTATAAAGAATCCAGTACTTCTATCGAGACGAGTAAGGTGTACTGGTCCATACACAAGCCCTGTCGTGGACAGAATGATGTACGCTAATATAGTAACGGCAAAGGGTATGACGTGACCCTTAGGGGAGTAGGAAGTTATTGACTGTGTAGCATCTAGTTTACTGGGCCTTTTGAAAATTTGAATTGGCGCATGTATAAATGTCTCAATATAAATATTATATTAAGATGAGGTGTTATAGAAAAAAGTGTCTGAACATCAATAAAAACAAGATAAAGTAATCGCAAACGATTACACCCTTGCCTATGTTTTAAAGGGTGTTATGTTTTCCGTGTTTATGTTTGTTAGTTTGTGTGTTCATTTGTTTGTAAACAGCCAAAAACCAGAATTTTTATTCTTTCTGAAATTTTGAAGTAAATCAGCACAATATTGTTCAAGTTACAGATGCAGCCAGAAACTATAGACAGACATCATATAAAAGACAGACAGACAGGGAGGAATATATACAGAGCTCATTGTAATATCCTATTGCTACTTTCACTGTGATACCTTCTAATGAGCAAGGACATAAACATACTCTTCTCAGTGTCAAGAAAGGTTATGATTTGGAATTTTAATGTCAGCAGCTAATAGATAGGACCAGAGTATATCAGTAACTACCAGGCCTGTTTAGTTTCTGTGTTTTTATTGTCACTAAAATGAGAGGGCAGTAGACACAAAATCAAATAGAATAGAATCCAGAATTTATGTGGTAAGGCGGATCAGCACCAAACCTCGGGAGGACCTGCGGTTGGTTCTGACATTATTTGAAAATTTGAAATCGGCCCAATAGTTTTTTTAGATATGAACGTAGACGGACAGAAAGACAGACAGACACACATACGGAGCTCATTGCAATACCCTCTCCCCACTTCAGTGGGGCGAGAGTAAATAATAACATGTATGGTCTTTAAGAAGTGCCTAAGATTGAATACATTTTTATGAAAATAATTCCATACAATCAGGTATTTAAGATAGTTGACTAAAATGATGGAATAAACAAAATGAATATTATAATATAATGAATATAAAACTGTGACAGAATGCAGCAAATTGATTTTCATTTTAGATTAAAGAGTCTATATTAATATTAAAAAAAAAGTGTATAGCTTGGTCTGGTGTATCCATACAGGTAACGTGATTACGAAGGAATCGTATTACATATGTCAGAAAAATGACATGGATCCAAAAATGACCCGACCCGGTTCATTGTGGCAGACCCAAATTGATGAAGGCCAAAATCAAATGAAGTCATAATTGATACAGGCCCCATGATGCAAGCCCAAATCGAGGTCCAGAATGACGCAGGCCCAAATTTACACAAGCCCAACGCAGATCCAAATTTTCAGGCCAAGTTGACAAGGTTTCAAATAATGCAAGTCAAAAATGGCACAGGACCAAAATGACGCAGGCACAAAAGGACGCAGGCCAAAACTGACAAACCCAAATTTACGCAGAGGCAAATTTTAGCCAGTCGAATTCATTTAACGATGAAGTATCGTTAGGTGATGCTTCTGTTTTTAATAACAAAAATATTTTAAAGTTAGGTTAGGAGGCCTAATATGTGACGTAACATAGTGTCAGACTAAGTAAGGATAATCGCGAAAAATAAAACTAATTTTAACTTAGGTTAGTTGTTCATTGCAGGGGAGTTATAAATAGGGCAGTTAAAGTTCTATTGTTAGAGGTTAAACGGTGTCGCAGTAAAGGAGGTCGTCTAGCCCAGGTAGTAAGTAGCTAGTTGTGACAATCTTACCTCGACTTACGCGCGCGTGCCAACGGGTTCTTCATTATTTTAAAATCAATGTTAATTCTTACATTTTACTAAGGAGTTAATAAAACTAATAATCGCGTCCACTTCTTTCATTAGAGTAACATTTCGTGTGGAGTGCTTACAAAGGGAGCGTTCACATATATACCTCAAAGAACAAAACGAATCGTTGCGTTTTTATTCGTCGTTGGTTCTTTTATCTGAAGGCACGAGCGTGGAATGGTATGGAAGTAAAACTCGCTAACGACCGGCACGCGAGCTTTAAGTAAATCTGTATTGTTACACAGTAATTATCGCCTGACTTGGGGATAAAGACCTCCTAAAAATCCCCCCGATCGAATCCGAAGATCTACGGGATACCGGAAATTCTATTGTGTTTTATTGTTTTTACATTATGTTTTCATGTAATTCCTCAGAGGTGAATTGATTAGGGATTTTATCAAAGTGGATAGACGATCGAAATCAAGTGTTCTTAATTGTCCGAGGTCTTTTGTTGTTGTCTCCACCATGTCTCGGACACTAAATCGAATTTGATCTATTCTATCTAATTACTGTCGAGTTAAATGATTGGTTAAATGTTGAAATTTTTGGATTTTGTTAAATATGATGTTTTTCCGCAAAAACTTAATGAAAATTTATTCATAATTATTGGTTTATTATAGTCAAATTTCACATATTTTCATATTATAATGTGCACAGCATTACTATGTCCCACGGTGTATTTAAAGAAGCATAATAATCTAAAATACAGTTGAACCTCTCTGTGAGGACACCTCTCATACGAACACCTCCCATAACGGACACTAATACCCGTTTGTTCTTCCTATCTAATCAGTATATTTGGTACCTCCCGTAAGCGGACGCGGACACTTTTGTCTTAAAATTTAGACTTGTATGTTAATTTACCTCCCATAAGCGAACATCCCGAACAATTTTCTGTACAATGAATACATTTTTTTTACAAAATCTTCCTCATACTGTAATGGCTGATTACTTAACCAATCTTAAAAATGATAAACAATGTCTAGGAATTTGAGAGCCCACTTGTGTTGAAAAGGCCGTGAAATATGAGACATAAGGACGTATATATAATTTTACAACTTTGGCCTCTATCGGCCGAAATTCTCATGAGCGGACACCTCTCGTAAGCGAACACTTTCCCCGGACCCGTAATAAAACATCTAAAAAGGAAATCTAAAAGATAATGTATATACATTGTTTAGTTCCAGCTAGACAGGTTCTAAAAACTTTGATTGCTTAAGTACAGTAAAGGTATCTTTTATGGTCATGATTGGAAAAGTGGCGAATTGAACCAGCGCGTGAAGTCAACCGTCTACGCGGCCAACTATCGTTCCACATCAAATCTGTGCCTTATAAAATAAAAATTTAACATTTCCTAATAACCATCATAGTGACTTGAATATGTGATTTAATGTAATTTCAAGTTGTATGGCAAACGCCTTACCTACTCGGCTAAAAGTCGTTCGACTAAAAATTGAGATTTAGAAGAAAATAACGAATAAATTGATGCATGAGGGCACTATATATTTTAGGCTAGTCATGGCAAAACCACCAAGTTGTCGCACAGGAAGTCATTGAGAAATAAGCAAATAAACAGCAGGAAACATAAACAAATACAAAGGAAATTTGTGTATATTTTGTCCAATAACTTTGGTTATAGATGTCCGATTTTGATAATTGACCTAATTGACCTAATTTTAAAGTTATAGAAAATTTGTATTATGGTTCAAACAAAAACTTACCTTTCATTTTTTCTACAACTTGGTGGTTTTTCCATGTAGGCTAGCTTCATTCATAGATATGCAGTTGTTACACAATTTAGTAGGATCGTACCGAGTCGGCGCTCAGCGAGGTATCGAGTACTTTTTAAAAACATTTTTTTATAGCATAACAGCGGTTTTTTTTAAAATAAATTCTATAGATTTATTTATTTTTAAAAAGCATGCACCTTATATAATATATAGTCTTTAAACAACAAATGTTATTTTTAGCAATTAAGATCACTTTGAACAGCGGTGGTGCCATGATTTTTCCGACAGAGGTGGGGGAATGGTCCCGACAGGGGGAAAACCAAGGGAGGATTCAAGATCCAGAGAAAGGAGTGCCCAGACAAGCAAAAAAGAGTTATTTCCCCATATCTGCCCCTCATCTCCCACCTTGCTGGCACCACCACTGCCTTTGAAGTATGTTGATATTAAAGATCATCATCATCATCATCATCATCATCATCGTCGTCGTCATAATCATCATTGTCGTCGTCGCCATCACCACCAACACCATCATCATCATCATCATCACCATCGCCATCGTCATTGTCGTCGTCATCATAATCAATCATCGATATTTCATATTGTTATCTTTAAAAATATTATCGTTCACCCCATGTACTTTTATTTTATATAGATCCTTATTCCTTTGTATGCATTTCATTGTACTCATGTACACTTTACCAAGTGTTCACTCATTCGCTTTAACACAGTAAATAGGTTTCAAATTGCTTCTTAATTTTCTGCTTAATTTATGCTTAATTAATGTAGGGCTCATTATGAAACGATAAATCTATTCGATCACGCCTGTTGATCTCTCGCTCTCGTGTCTGTTTGAATTGTTAACAAGAGGCCTACTGTAGGAACTCTATCCAGTTCGCAGTGTCTGCCGTCGCTTCAATTAAAGGATTACTGAAGACGATGGTTCACCTGCAAGACGATAGACCAAGACGAGGCTGACCAGTCAGGCGTGACGGTCCTATTGTTGTCGGTACTTTACTGAAATAATTTCCATAACAATTAACACCGCTATACAATCACTGCATTCAATATTGTGATTGCTTACTTGATTTCATTACAATAATTATAGCAATTTAATTTATTTTTTATTCTCATGCGCCTACTAATCATAAAAATATATCAACATACCATGTATTACGTACACGTGTTTCCCCTCCTCATGCATTATGCCCCCTCCCAAAATCAAAATAGACAAAAAGTATAACAAAAGACAGATTAAATACTGGTAATAGAATAAACGACCCTTTTTGATTATCACATTTAAAATCATGAAACTAAATAATAATATTAAAAGGTGGTTAAGAAGTGTTAAATTTGTAGGCCTATATTAAAAGTAGGCATATATTTAAAATTTAAGGTAAAAATCTCTAAAACGGTTTATAATTAAAACAACATGAACATAGCATAATATAATAATGCTTAGATATATAGCGCCTTACAAAGTAGAGTCTCAAAGCGCTGTGGACCAGTAATATGACTTTCTACTCCACAGATGGTCCCGTCGTGTCTCCTTCTCCTTCTGTCTACAGCAGGGAATGTATGAAGCAGTACACTGGGGTAACTCCCTACTCATCTAAAAAAAAATAGTGCACATGAGGCGTTAGCAAGTGTATACTATGCCTACGGTTTATAGTCCTTATCCGAGAAAACTACGATCACCCCAACCCCATACCCCCACCCATGAGGAAGTGATAATTCAGGTGCGGATGCAGACTTTTGGAAAGAGGTGGGGGTGGTGTATCAACATTTTATGGAGGTCCGGGGAATGCTTCCCGGGATATTTTGGTCTGTTGATGTGCGGAGATGGTCTTTTGGTGTCCGGAAATGGCTAATTTGGACGCTCACCTTGGAACACCCGGGATTATTGAATTCCCACCCGGACAGCCCATGGACTCCAGCGTCAAGGCCTGTTTATACTTTTTGGATAACTATCGACGATCAAATGGATACAAATATGGTGTTTCTATAGATATTACACACACTTTTTAAAGTGCCACTAACGACATGGTGAACCTTCATTGTGTATATGAAGAAAAAATATATATTAATACGCAATAAAAGCGATAAAATCATTGACGTTTAACGAATTAACGTTTTTATTGATTATGACGTCATTTAAATGTATATTATAAAAGTACATCACCTTATACATTGTTAACTTGTGATTGAATCGTACTACTTTGAACAGTTCTCCATTTCCACATGCGCAGTTGAAACCGTGAAATGGCTTATTCTCCAACCTCTTTCATATAATTTCCATGGAAACAACTTTTTTTATATCCAGTTATTGTTGACAACTATCGTCGTATAAACGGACCTTCATTTGGCCTCTGTGGGACCTGCTCATAGCCCTTCTGCCTCTCTGTTATGCCACTGGATTTATCTAACACAACCAGCGAGGATTTAGGGAAGCACCCGCTAATCTGAAAAGTAAAGTTGTTCCCCTACTTCATATTACGTGCACCCCAAACAGTGACCCCCGAAATTAAATTAAGACAGGACAAGTAACCCTTTTTTGCTTGTCAAATTGAAATTGAAAATGAGGAACACGCCTCGAACTCAAACAGTCTCCCCCCCCCCTTTTTTTAGCTGGATGGATCCGCCCCTACCGCATTCCAATAAAACATCAGCGCGTTCACTAAAATTCAATACACGATGTCATCGGCGTTCTGATGAAGAAATAAGACGCTCCAAAGTATATTTTGTTCCCTACACAGTGTGTGCACGGTAGGGATGTTTATATTTGGGTAACCAACTTTCATTTATGTTGTAGACAGGTTTGCACAAAGAGTATTGTCAATGCTAGCAAAATACCGACCTTCAGAAAACATTAAATGATAGAATTTATATATTAACAGATGTGATGTTTGACTTTTCTCCCCTTGGGGTGTATTTTGGGAGTCAGTCCGAGGGTGGGACTAACTCAATAATCCGTTTACTGGTTTTCTATAACAGTGTGTTGTTCACAAGTGGCCGATTTAATCCTGTTTCTCGACATGCTCAAAATTGGTTTTGTTTTTGTATATGCCAATTACCGTTGTATACCACAAATTTGGAAATCAACAACTACGACCCTGAACAACAAATATTAAGCCATAAAAGAACAGATTGGCGTGAAAAGTGAGCTCCGATCAACGCATTCGCGTGCCTGTATGCCCAGGGCCTGTCCCATGGGAGACCCTAGAAATCGGCTTTAATCTCTTCATACTCTAGATGCTTTCGTAAAAGATTTCAAAATAATAACTAAAACAACAGTAATTCATAATGTCTTTGTTGCCTCCACTTATCCTGTAACTTCTCCGTTGTTACCTGTTTGCTAAACGTCGTTTTATAACAAAAATCGAGTCTTTTCACGTGTAGAACGTAGCACGCGTATCCACCGATCAAACAAGCCAAGGGCAAGTATTTTAAAGATCAATTGTTAGAAATCTTATACACTTTCAAAATACATCACTTTTGTAAGCGTCATCTATTATTAAAATAAATGCCAACTTTGACCCACAGAAAAGCACTAAATTAATTACTATCCTTTACCCCTTGGATATTTAAACTGTAACTAAAGAATATCGATACAAGAGGACTTCTTTGAACAGAAACGAGTAATGCAATAACGTTATTCAAACGAGATAATACTTATAATTAATTAATCATGTAATTGTAAAACTAATTACGAATAAGTAATGTTTATCGTTAGCGTTATTTTTTTTATTATAAAACAAAACGCTATAGTATAATATGACACACGACTTTAGGCTAAATAAAATTGTCTGTCAGAGAACGTTGAACTGTACCCTGATACTATTACCATTGCTAGAGAAACAGAATTAGGCTTAAAACAAATTAATTTGAAGGTAAATAGTTCGAGAGGAGCTCTAGAGTTACTCGACAAAGTATGGAATTTTAGGAAGCGGACATTAGAGCCTCACTTATGTTCTTGTTAGGTCCGCCCGAAGCGGACTTTAGAGTCACTCATGTTGTTGTTGCTGTTGTTGCTGCTGTTGTTGTTGCGACCAGAAAGTCCAGCGTCGCCAGTTTTGAACGGACGTGCATGAAATTTTATACACATAAATTAGACACCATTTCCAACAGACGTCCGTCGCCTGTTTTAAAGTTATAGGCTACCCGAAGCCCACAAAACAAACGTGTTTTACCGGGGAACAGTAAAAAAATACAACAAAGAGGACTAAAACAGAACTGGGGGTATCACACACTTTACTGGTGCGTCCGGTTAAGACATCGTTTAACCATGGAGTATTAAAATATTACTCCATGGTTTAACACAACCGTTTTGATAATTGAGTTCGATTGATTCGATTCATTCATTTATATTTTCTTCTATCAAAGGCAGTGGTCATATCATATCATATATCTAAAAAATGTTTAAGGTAGTATGAAACTTGAATGTATGAACTGTATATTTTTTAAATAAAAAAAAATTGAAAAAATTGACCACTTTAAAATTTCTGCCTATTGTGGAAAACTAGCATTTGCGACTTATGTCTCATTTGGCTTGGGTCTGCCACGTTTGGTTTTGATGAAGAAAAAAAACCACCCTATTTTGCACCCCTTTTTGGTTTTATGTCGATTTTCAATAGTTTTATATCTATTTTCAATTTTTTTGTTTTATTTATACAATATTTTTGTTTTTCTTTTCCCCGACGAAATTGGTCAACTGGCCCCCGGCCCCGCGTTGGCGCCACTGCTACATCAAAGGATAACAGAGAAGTACCGATTTTAAGGTTTGACCATAAGAAGAAAGTTAGTGACCACTTCACACCATTTCACAGAGTAAAAAAAAAATCGATTTATTTCAGCAACGGCCGTGAATTCAAACAAATATCGAAGCAAATAAATTCACACCTGAGCTCACTCTAATTAGCTTGTGTGATGGTCAATTAAACGATGCATCTTTGGGATTTGGGGGTTGCGGGGGGGGGCATAAATCCCGATTTCGTTTTGACAAGCGAAAAAAAAAATGTTAAAAGGTGCCACTTATCTTCTAGGAACCCCCGCTGTGCTTCTTTTTTTTATTATCCAGGGGCGGATCCAGAATCCGCCGAAAGTGGGGGGGGGGCACACTTTCCCAGTCCGGGTGGGCGTGGTCGTTATATTTTTCCTGACGAGCAAAAAAAAGGTTATATCCCCATTTCGTTGCTCTAACGGTGAAACAATCCCGGC
>JAOTQE010100219.1:0-13964 GCA_025631205.1 Nesometra sesokonis
CCAAGATATTTGAAGGAGGAGACCTGCTTTATTGACTCATACTTCATCGACAGAGAAATCGTAGGACTTTCCGTCTTAGAGAAAACCATACATTCAGTCTTCTTGTGGTTTAAGCTCAATCCCATTCTCTCACTTTGCATTACAACTACATCTAAAAGTCTTTGGAGATCTTCTTCTGTTTCTGCCAATAACACTGTGTCGTCGGCATATCTGATGTTAGTGATGTTATGACCACCAACCCTTAGACCTTTTTCCTCCTTCAGGTGTCTGATTATGAGTTCGCTGTAGTAGTTAAAAAGGTCGGGTGACATTCCACAACCCTGCCTGACTCCTCTCTTGATGCTGGTGTACTCACTACATTCTCCTTTTACTTTCATACATGTAGTATGATTCCAGTAAAGGCTTTGTAGCAACTGAAGATCTTTTCCCTTCTACAAACAACTTCTCATGTCTTTGTCAAAAGCCTTGGAATAATCGATGAAACATGCAAATACATCTTTTTGCATCTCAAGTGCTCTCTGCGTGATGTTTATCAAACCAAAGATAGCATTCCTGGTACCAGCATCTTTCACAAAGCCGAACTGCTCAGCTCCAATCTCTGGTCTTAACCTGCTCCTCACTCTCATCAGTAGAATTCTGAGAATTATCTTCGTAACCTGACTCATGAGACTTATTGTTCTGTGCTGCTCACATTCGTCTGCACCTGGTTTTTTAGGAAGAGCAATGAAAATGGACCTACTTAGGTCTTCAGGGAAACAACCAGCATCATATATCTTATTAATGACCTCAGTAAGTTTTTCAATTCCGAGTTCTTCTAATGCATTGATCATCTCCACAACTACTCCATCTGGACCGGATGCTTTGTTTTTCTTCATATTCTTCAGTGCCATACGAACTTCAGACTTCATTATTTTCAGTCCCTCACTAGAATGACAAGGTACGACTTCCCTGGTAATATAGAAGAGTTCCCCTATGTATTCTACCGATCTGCTCATAATATCTTCCTTCTCCACCAGCATATTACCATCTTTGGATTTGATTCACCCTTCACTTGCACAGCCTGATTTTCTAACTGTGATCTCATCTATTCTATGTGCAGATTAAGGTCAAGTAATAAAACGATGCGCGACAATTATATTTCTTTTCAATAAGACGCGCGTTGTTTTTTGACTTCACCTTAATCATTCACATGCACAGTTGAAACCGTGAAATGGCTTATTGTGACTGTTATCATACACAACGGTTCCTTTAATTATTAATATTGATTTCCTGTTTTGTTTTCTTGGTGACTGTCTAGGTATTTTAAAAGGGGTTTGACGCTGTATATAGCATATTATGCTAGTACGTAATAGTCCTTGGTATTAAAAATTGCAATTATGGTGATAATTATTGACGACGCTCGACCAATAACCATACTAAGATTGATTCATACCAATTTCACATATTGCTCTGTTTTGTGCATCACAACTTGTATCTTTCCACTGGCCATTGGTTTTCATGATGACGCAGTCTTCGTCTGGTGACAAATTACTTGGTTCGCCTGATGCCCAGTCTGTTATAGAAATGTGAAATTTTGGTTAGGTCAGGTATGGTGACATAATCGTAAAAACATTTCCTTGATGCGATGGTGAATTAACCATTAGCTCACAGTTTCTCAGAAACGTACGATTTTACGATATATGTTCTGGTGGGGTCTACATAAATACAGCAGAAAAATGGCTAAACCATAGATTGAAAGGAGTAACAAAGAACTACAATTTAATTTAATAAAATACCTTGTGTTACTAACAAAATAGTTACTTGATATTAATTTAAACACAAAAGGTACAAACCTTCAAACTGATTAACACAGCCAAGCTAGATACGACCAGCATTTACTGAAAACCTATCTTGAAACTCATAAAACGATATGTATGCCATAAATTCGAACTAAGTGATGTAATGTCTGACAGATATTACAAAGGTACAGTATTTGCTAAATTCGAAGTTGGGTTTATTGAATAAATAACATGTTAAGTTCAGTAGGAATAAACCTATATAATGATCGAGCAACCGACCGTAAAAAAATATATAGATATCTGAATGACTCTATGAACCTGAAAATACCTTGAAAATCTTCTTCCCTCAAGGTCGAGCCATCTATCCACTTCCAGGTTCCCTCCTCTTCGATGTCGTTCAAACCAATTAAGGCAGACGATGTAAAAATGGCATACTGAAGATCTGAGATGAAGTCTCTTTCTGCCTCTGCCTCTATGGAAACCAAGTCCGCATCCTTTGCTATACACAAATCACGTGATTTTTGAAAAGTTTGCTTGGAACTTATGAATTTGTAGCAACTGGTTTCAAATACTGTGTCGCAAGCTGGAACGAGTAATTAAGCAAAAACAAATTTGGTATACAGAACAATATTGTTTATAATGTTTCGTTAGAAAAGTGTTTTAATTTAAGAAATGACCGTCTAAAAGAAAAAACATACATTTTGTTATGTAATATGGGCCGAAGGCCGACATTATGAAATAAAGAAAGAAAGATTCGTAAGAAAATATAATATAGGCGTATTGAACTGTTGTGTATTGACCGTTAATGTTAATCGCCAATCAATACGGTAGCAGTGCAAAATAATTTTATCCAACATAATTATTCATGAAGACTGTAGAATAATTTGAAATACCTGTCTAGTTAAAAAATCAGTGTATGTATTTTTTTTATTTTAAAACGTTCTGGTAATGCAGTAGTTAATGTTTCTGAATAATAATAACTCACCAACGACATCCACAAAGAACGAACATGCGGCTTCCTCTGACTGATCAAACACGCCTTTACACGTCACTTCCGATTTACCAACAAGAAATTCGGAGCCAGAACTTGGTTCGCATATTACCTGCATCTCACGGTTATAAAAATCACTAACCACCGGTGAGTACCATGATGCAGTAGTACCGCTTACTAATTGATCGATGTAAACCACAACGTCACTGGGACACTCCATGAACGGGTATGTTGTACCTAGGAAAGTATTCAGAGGTAGTAAATAAAAGAGTTGTCTCTAGTACTGAACATGGCTACTTATGTTCAAATTCTACGCCGCTCGACTTACGGATTTTATTTCATCCGTTGTCCGCCTCGACTATCTGTGCTCCAACTATGCCTATTGTAATCAGGTCTAAGGAACATTTTATTGAGGTGTTCTGAAAGACCTTTGAAACTTTATTTTGTTTAATATCGACACTGTAATCA
The DNA here is from genome assembly GCA_025631205.1 of Nesometra sesokonis. Lineage (NCBI taxonomy): Eukaryota > Metazoa > Echinodermata > Crinoidea > Comatulida > Antedonidae > Nesometra > Nesometra sesokonis. The sequence continues at coordinate 3,238 of JAOTQE010100219.1, forward strand.
TTGTGAAGAATGAAACAATATTTCTAACGACGGGTCATATAGCTAAATCTTATCCACAATTTGTGTAGCGTAGCCAAAGTAAGAATATGATACGCCCCTTGTTAAAACGATAGTCCACTGGGTACTCCTCATAACATTGTAAACACCCATTGTACAGCTGGGTGAAGCACTGTGGATAAAAAATTCTTACAATGCTCAAGAACTCTAAGCAATTAACTAAATCAATTCTAAGCAGTGATACGTAAGTCTACTTACCAATTTCACAAATAGATTCAATGTTTCTATTACAGGAGTTATCACTCCATTGGCCATCATCAAGAAATACTCCACAATCTTGACCATCTTTATTATCTGGTTCTCCATCTTTCCAATCTGTCAAACAAACATTTTTTAATGAGCTCTTGAAAATATGTAAGGTTATCCAATCTCATGATTATTCTCTTAATAAGACATTTCACGGTTTAAACTGCGCATGTACAAGGTCAAGTCATAAAACGACGCGCGTCTCATTTTGAAAGGAATATATTTGTCGCGAATCGTTCAATGACTTGATCTGCACATGGGCAGTTGAAACCGTGAATTGGCTTATTCCTCAACTTACTAGAATTATAGCCATTTTCGTTTGCAATGACAGACAGTCATCTCCTCCAAAATTTCCTGCAAAGTCTTCGCTTTCTTGGCCTTCTTCACCATATCCTATCTCACTCACTGTCTCACACTTGTAATTTAAATATTAGGTAGATTTCACCGCCGAACGTTAACGTTAACTTTAACGAATGGCGTCATAATTTATTCGAGTTGCGTTAACAACTACGGTAATTTCTAGAGCGTTAGTTAAGTTTTACGTAAGTCCAGCGCATGAGCATTTCGATTTGTTTACCAAAAAAGGGGCGGAGCTTACCGCGGTGCTAAGGTTAAAGTTAACGTTAACGTTCGGCGGTAAAATCTACCTAATACCTCATATTTTTGCCCTTCCCTTCGATATATAATTTGTAATCCAAATGTAATAGCCTATTCAAATTTGTTTTTATATACCATTTTGTACGATGATTGAATGCATTATTATTTGCTGATCTATTGATGCGGGTTTCCTTCTAACACGCCTGTAGCTAATACAATTGAAGTGACTGGAAACATGGTCGTTAATTTGTAATACAGTTTATACAAGTCAGAGAAAATTGTTTTACAGATATATCTTACTTTTAAAGTTTTCACCAACGCGATCACCGCTAACCCATAACCAATCACCTTCATTATCGATGTCGTCCATCCCTATGTATACAAAGGGTGCATTTGGAAACTCGACAGCCATTTTGTCTGTGATGAAAGCGTTCTCCTTATTTGAGTCAATTATCAGAAGGTCAGCTCCAATCTCTTGACATGTCTCTCTCGATCTATGGAATGTCTCCAGTTCCTTGGTGAAGACAAAACAGCTGAACTCAAATCTAATATCGCATGCTGAAAATCGAAAGTAATTGGAAATACAAATTACTAAGCAGTGTCTCTTCAAATACTCTTGGGTGGGAAACGGACCCACGTATACCGATTACCATCCTGGTAGTCGCTGGACTTAGAACAGCGAATTGGGTTTGGTGGCAATGTATATAATTTGCAGGTAGTTCAACGTAAATTAATGGTATGTGATGATTTCTTTTTAGTACCGTCGGTACATATTACAGATAGACTCGCATATTCTACCAATTACTACCTATTGTACTGTTGCAGACTGGTGGGTCCGTCAAATATTTGATTGTTTTCCCCACTTCGGCTACTTTGCTATTATTTGGGATTATCATTCTTTATTATACCTATTTCATCAATTGAATCATACAAAATTATACGGCAATCTTTGAAACCCAATTATTTCAGCACTTTGAAATCTCAACACAATACTCTACGTTTGGGGCTACTGACAAATTGTCATAAGTGTCTTATGTCTAATTCTACCGTACCTGTCACTATAACTGGAAAACTACAAGACACTGTTTCACCGTCTGCTGCTGTTGCTATACACGTGACATTTGTTTCACCCAATGGAAAGGATGAATGCATTTCGTGATCGCATACGATATCAAATGTTCTTCCAAGAATATCATTTACTATTGGATTTTCCCAAAAGACCTCAGCATATGACGTTCCTTCTCTGGCGAAAGCTGTTTGTCTTGAAGAACACGTGATTTCGGGGGGATCCGCAACTATAACGAAAGGAAAACATTTGATTATAAGGACGATTGAAACTATCAGTCTTTAATATTTGTTCTGTTTGTAGTTTTTCTTATTGCTCGAACAAGCAAGCATAACGACAAGACATGACGCGACCTTTAGGGGACCGGAATAAAAATTCTTATAGGTCTATGCATCATCTGTCCAAATCCACCGGTGCCAAATCACACTGATGATCTTCTGTATATAAGACACTATATAATCGATCTACATTACGTATATCTACTCTAAAATGTTTTGTTGACGTTTTGTAAGAAGCTAACAAATCAACTATCTTATAAAATGTAAATACTCTTTGTGTCAGCCTTTATATTGCATTACTACTGTCAAGTCGTGGTTTTTTCAGTAAGCTGCAACAAAATAACAAACGAATTTGGTATAACAGGAAAGAAATAATTTGAACCGATATCACATACGAAATGGCAGCTTGGAGGTATAAAATGCTTGCCTTCCACTCCCGAGGTTACGTTATCAAACTCAGCCACACACCAGATTCTACTTCCACACCTTAACAGACATCCCCACTCCAGTAGGCTTGGTTTAGAGAACATGACGTAGTTATCGTCCAATAACTGGCGAGAAACCTGCTGTTGGATGTGACACGAAATAAATAAAAAACACAACTACCAAATACTTGCCTTTTACTGTAACTAAAAATGAACACGTCACTTCTAGTATACTTAGCTCGGGTACCCCGGAACATGTTACTTCAGTTGTGCCAATTGCAAACTCTGTCCCTGACTGAGGGTAACATGTTGTTGTCACTTCACGATCATCGTTTATGAGTTCTGGATCACCATAGTTGACGACTCCTCCAGACGATGATTTGCTTATTGGTAGGCTGATGTTACTTGGACATAGTAACTTTAAGATGTTGAGTTCTGTAAATCGGTAAAAACTAAATAAGTTATAAATGGACGGTGACACATGGTTGGAGCTTACCCAGTTATTAACCCTTTGAAGTCGTGGGCCGTATCCCATGGCCTGATTTACTGCTCCAGGATGCGTCGGCCGTCTACAGTACGGCCTTGGCTTTAAACAAATTCAGAGCTGTTATACACACGCTAAGCACTTTTTAGTAATGCTGCCCTCTATAGATAAGTATTTTGAGGGAATTTCTCGATATTTGGCGAATATGGCACGCCCAAGTGGTCAAAATTGCCAAAAAATAAGCAATCTGGGTGTATTCTAGGGAAAATGGGAAGAGGATGTTGATCTTTGTGAAGATATAACGAACTAAAAAGACTGAAGTTGAGCCTAATTGTGATAAGTACCTTTTTTGTTGCGATCGTATATAAAGTTGATATATGTCTGGAAATAGGAAAAATGTCAATAATTGTTTGTACTGATATTACCATAAGTTCTAGTTGTATTTTACCAGTTTTTTATTCCATTGGGTTCACATACCAATTTCACATATTGCTCTGCTCTGTGCGTCACAGCTTATATCCTTCCATTGACCACTGGTTTTCATGAGGACGCAGTCTTCACCAGGAGACAAGTTGTTTGGTTCACCAGATTCCCAATCTGCATTCAAAAGAAAAAGGACAACTAAATTTACATTTCATGCAGGCCTATACACCCACAGCCCGGGTGAAGATAGCCAATGTGTGTACTGTCGCAATTTGTAACAGTCGTCGTATTTTGTAATACCTGTCGCACTTTGTAAAATAAATATTGCACTTTCTAAAAACACGACGCATTTTTTTTATCCGCATCCAACAGCGATAAACCCCTATTACAGGATGGATAAACTATATCATGCTTATAAGCTAAGACTCATTATGAGGCTTATGTAGTGGCATTGTTGTCGTGAGAATAATCCTAGCGCTAGACCAGGATTGAACCCAGGTCATTTTAAAGCAACAGGGCTGTCGCACTTTGTAACAATTGCTTTCACATCTTGTAACGAACTGAGCTATCAAACTTTGTATTAAACTCTGTCACACATGTAATGACTCGTTTCTACTTTGTGCTTTACATAGTAAAGTTAGATTTTTGTCTATGTATTGATAAATGAATAATGATTATATACTTGACGTCTGCAAAAAAATGTTGTTTTGTATATAGGTACAAAGTGCGATAGCTCTCAATGTGAGGATTCTTATAAATTTCTACAACACAAACGTAGATAATCATAGTGCAAAGAACAAAATGCAGACAGCAAAGAGAGATTTATATACACGTCGTAATTGGGAATTTAACTCATTTTTATCTACTTCTTCAAATGCAACAGCATTTTTTACATAAAGTCTATTTTAATTAATTAATTACGAAATATCAATAAACAAACCCTGGAATTCATTGTGCAGTAATGGTGAACCATCAATCCACTCCCACGAGTCCTCCACATCGATGTCGTTTAGTCCAATCAAAGCAGAAGACGCAAATTGTTTAACCTGATGGACTGATATAAAGTCACGCTCAGCGTCTGTCTGTATAGAAACTAAATCGGCATTCTCCTCTTGGCATAGTCTGCGTGACTCTTGAAATACTTGCTTAGAGCTTATGAACTTGTAGCAGCTCGTTTCGAAGGATATGTCACAAACTGAAATAAATTAATTATAGGCCTAAATTTTAATTTCTGTGGTTTACTGTTCAAGGATAAAATAAAATATATGTAAATTATTAAAGGGAAACATAATTTAATTCTAACAGAGAATTAAAGACATTGCTTAAGAAATGTCACAACGTCATGTACTGTGTCGACAATGGGTGCTCTAACTTGGTGGTTAATAGAGCCTCTGTCTTAATGGCTCTGGTGGTTACATTCTTTCTGGGTTAAGGCTCATTCCCGTCTATTCTTTACCTTTGATACCATATTTTTTTTCTCGGATCGTTAGCCGTTTCATTCTGAAACAGAACTGCTTGAAATGAACATTTATACACCCACACAGTCTTTCTCTCACGACAAAAGTACTACTCCCGGAACCTCATATTGAGACTTAAAGCATGACTTAATTCAATAAAATCGTGACATAAAATAAAGAAAAATAAACAAATACGAGCCAGTTTATACGTATATGATTAGGTATGTACCATAGTATAGACAGCCTTTACTCTACACAGAACATTCACAAAATTCCTGGATGTTTTTCCCCCTCAATGTATGGCATATTAATACGACGTCAGAACATCGATGTGTGTTGTAATATGTAAATACGTAATGTCTTCTGTATTATGACTTACAATTGGAGTGGCATTTAGCTCAGTTGGTTTAGCTGGTGGTAATCACTGATGTACTGTGCGTTAAACCATGGAGGCTTCGCCTGTCGCCGGTCCGATTAAATACTACGCCAACTCATTGTATTTCGGCTTAAAAGTCGAAACACAGCCCAGTTTTTGGAGACGTTAAGCCATTGGTCCTGTATGCAAAATGGCTCTTGTATAGGTTAACGAATGCAGTGCACTCTTCGAAAAAAAGGAGATTTTCTTCCGTTGTACTACCCAACCAACACCAGAAGGACCCCACTGGCTAACGTTTGTGGATTATACTTGGTGTCTCATAACATCAAATAAATCAAATCAATCCGCATAGGCTGGCACATTCTAAGACGCTGCTCTTGAGAGTCGGAATAAAGATTTTGCTGAAGGTAAAATTCACTTACCACAAATTTCAACATTAAATGAACATGTTGCTTGTTCCGTGAGCTCATATATAGCTCTACACGTCACGATCGTCTCACCAGTCAGGAACTCAGATCCAGAACTGGGATCGCATATCACTTGCATCTGACGGTTATTCGGATCAGTAACAGTAGGTAAGTCCCATGATGCAGTAGTTCCGGTTACCGTGTCATCAATGTAGACTATGACCTCCGTTGGGCAATTCATGTACGCATGTTCAGTGCCTAGTAAGAAGAGTGGTTGGGGTCATTTTAATTTCCTTAGTATGGTAGCTATTTCATCAAATGTTACTGTATAAATTTACCTCGAAGCAAACTGTACAATTCTATCTACATCTATCGACGGACCAATCTATTAAGTATTAAGATACACTCTAATGTAAGGATGTGTTTTAGCTTGTATAGTTAATACTGAAAAACCTGACAACCAGATCAAAGATTACATGTACACTTTCAATGTAGTTAAAATCTCAGAGCTGAAGATTGCGTGATTATGAGTTCATAATTGACTTGAAGAGATATATAACACACCTGCTCGTAGCTGATGTGTATCTTATCTCTTTTCTTACCATATTTACCTGCACACATATTTATCCATCCTGGTATTCTCTTACTTTTGATGTGTTTGGAATTTGGCTATGCTTCTTAAACCTGAACAATTTACTTACTTGTTTCGCATATAGACGTGCGTTCTCTTGAACATAGATTGTCAGTCCACTGCCCATCACTAAAGATCAATCCACAATCCTGATCATTCGAGTTATCTGGTTCCCCAGGCTTCCAATCTAGATTGTCAAAAAAGATATACGTTTGGTATTGTGACTAGAAAGCCTGTATAATGTATGATACGAACAGAATATGAAATATAAAAGGAATTATTGGCATGTTTACAAAGTGTAAGCGTTCAAAACACTGTTCATAAACTCTAACGTTCCGAGGTTTTAGGTCTTTCCAAAGAGGGAGGTAAACCAATGATTACATTTAGATAATATAATACCCGAGGAAGTCCAACAAATAAAACTAAATCACAGTATGTTCAGTCTCTTCAATCATGATTTTGGAACTTACGTGTAAAGGTATCGATGACAAGATCGCCGTTGCTCCAAACCCACTCTCCTTCAATCTTTATGTCATCCATACCAATGTAAATTGACCCCGATTCCGGTAGTTCAACAGCTAGTTTTGAGGTGATGTATTCGTTCTCTTCCAGTGAATCGATAACCACCAGGTCGGCCCCAATATCTTGACATGCCGATCTTGAATCAACGAATGTCCTTTCAACATCTATAAACACATAGCAGTTTGTTTCCAATCTGTGTTCACAAACTGTGTAAGGAACAAAATACTATGTGACTATACAAACAATTTACAACGTAATTATAATATTTTTGTAATCCATAATTGAAATTACAGTTATTTGGAAAAGTTAAACAAAATAAACGTTTACCTGTGACTGTTGCTAGAAAACTGCAATTTGCTGCCGCTCCATCGTCTGCTAACGCAAAACAAGTGACGTCAGTACTACCCAATGGGAATTGTGAATTTGACTCTGGCTCACAGGTGACGTTGAAGATCCTTTTTACCGTGTCATTTACAGGAGGTGTCTCCCAGGAAACATCTGCAGACAATGTACCTTCTCTGGCAAAGGCAGTTGCTCTTGGAGGGCATCCCAACGTTGGAGGGGGAGGGTCTACAGAAGAAACGGAAATCAGATGAATATAGTTTCGTCGCAGTTTTTTATACGGTAAATGGATTTTAAAAGCTAACATTTAAATCCTTTTCAAATGTTCTTAACGAGGACAGAAGTAAATTGGTGTGTGGGTTCAAGAGCTATATTCTCAATCACAAGAAAGTAGCGTACAATTAAATTTTAACTTTAAAAAAATTACTCAGTAAAAGCTGCTAAATAAAGGTATAAGGATTAAATTAAAACGTGTCCAGGACAACAAACTACCTACCAATAATTGTAATTGTATAAGAACACGTAGCCGTTAATATGCTGTCAACCGCCATTGCACTACATGTGATATTGTAAGTACCGATGTCAAATGGAATGTCTGGTGAAATAATGCAGGTGATGTTTGCTTCCCGTTGCTGAGGATCAATTAGTACTGGTAGAGTGTAGCTGAAGTCTGGTTTCTGTGTATTTGGACAGATATGACCGGTGATGTCATCTGGACATATTAGTCGCAATGCAGGAATATCTATGAAGATTCAAATAAACAAGAACATTGATAATTGATGTTATAACTTGATGCCCCAGCAGTCACTGAGATATATACCTTAAGTCACATTTAATATATTAAAGGGAAATAATGTAAGCCTTATAATCTTCTACCTATTAATGATATAAAACCCTTTGATGGCTCAAATGTGCGTGACCAAAGTCAAAGCATACAAACAATTCCAACCAACCAATCGCGATTGTGATTGTGCATATTTGTATTCTTTAACCTGGTTTCAGATACGTAAGGTACTTGCGCAATTACGCACTGAAAGGGCTTATATATTGTGTGTCCATTCAACAGGAACATTTCTCACCAAATACACGATAAGAACGTCATGCTTCTAATTCAAATCTAATTTCATAATGAGGCTAAGAGATTGCATAGTTACCGTAAGTTGTATGACACAACAAGGATTGAACACAGGTTCAAACACATGACCCCGGGATAACTATAATAAAAAAGTGGCATTTGCAGCACTTATTGCTAAGACTCTAGCATTTAACACAATCTATTCCACAATGCTGCTGCTGTAATCATATGGCATTTGTAACTTCTAAGTACCCTCTTATACTCCTAGGTATAGATACAACGTGTATGAATTGTCTTGCACAAGAAAACAAACAACTGGACAGAGTGAGCCTCATGATTGGAAAACGCAACCACTGTGACAACTGCTCTCAAGGCAACCATGTTAACAAAAAAGCTACAGTTTAACATTTTACCATATACAAATAGGCCTAAGTGAAGTATGCATACTTACCCACTTCGCATATTGCCCTGTTCTTCGCACCACAATCAACGTCTTTCCATTTTCCATTCGTCTTCATTGTGACGCAGTCGTAATTCAAGTTGTTTGGTTCCCCAGAGTCCCAACCTGAATTAAAAAATTATAAAAGGATATTCATTTTGGTTTGAATTAGCAATTTCTCGACCAGAGCAATTTCCTATTTAAAAATTTTATCTAATGAGATGCCTCCTGTAGCCAATGGAATGACCGGATAGATTTTGATAAATTATCTGCGAAATTTAAAATCAATTGGACTACTCACTCTTAAAAACTACAGTAATATATTAAACGAAATAGAAGCCAATCGGAAAAAAGAACCGACATAACGACCCACTGACCAACTAACCAATTGACTGACCAATAGGTTTTACAAAGAAACTGCCTGCTAAATTTCAAACAAATTGTATTATGACTTAAAGGTTAAGTCTTGGATTAAACAATCTATGGATAACCCTATAGAACAATTAGTTGTGACCTCACTGGTAAACTGTCACAATATTTCGACAATGCGATAATGAAGGAACCACTTTCCAAAGTTAGTCGTAAATCAAAAAGAGTGTTTACTACTTATATTACGCAATGTTAAAGAATAGAAAATGCAGATTTTGAAAGGGTTGTGTTTGAAATCCCTACCATAAGCTCGCATTAAAATGTCTAATCTTATTTGAATTTTAATGATCTTTAAAATTATGTGAGTTATATTTCAAAATTTTGTCTTCAAGTACAATCCTTTCAAAATCTGCAATTTCCTGTTCTTTAACACTGTGTAATTTGAGTAGTAGAACCACTTTTGATTTTGGACTCACTTTGCAACATGTTTTGCGGCACTTCAAAATCTTATGAAATTTTATACTTACACATAAATATTTTACGAGTGAGGGAGTAATAACTGAGCTTGAAACAGCAAAAAACAAAATATTAAAAAAAAAGTCTCTATCTAAATCGGCATGAGGAGCTGTGACAAATCGAAGTTTTCCGAAAAAAAAACTATAAGGGATTTTTCAAGTTATTCATGGCACATATAGCGTTGAATGAAAAATTGTCGGCGGCCGATTACGTTGGCGACCGAAAATGCCATACATCATTAAAAGGCTCATCTAAACCTATCGATTCCCATCAAGATACGGAAACCTATTGGACGGGTTTACTTCAATCATCTTAGCGTCGGGTTTCTCACATGGACCCTACTTAAACTTAAATTAAAATCAACATGTATACCTAATCATAAATGTAGCTTTTTGCTTAATTCTATACCTTGAAAATCTTGTAATGGTGAGCCGTCTATCCACTTCCACGAGTTTTCTACATCGACATAGTTCAGACCAATTAAAGCAGACGATCCTAATATTTTCTTCTGAAGAGGTGTGATGAAATCTCTCTCGATTTCTGTTTCTACGATGACAAAATCAGCGTGCTCGGCTAGGCATAGGTTACGTGAATCATGAAAGTTTTTCTTCGAACTAATAAACTTGTAGCAACTGTTCTCAAACACAATGTCGCAAACTAAAAAAATAATAAAATAGAAATTATTCTGACAGATTTGACAGCATGGGGTTGCTTTTCGTCAGAACTATTCTAATTTTGGGACGCCAACCTTAACGACCTATTTTATACATATCATTGCCATACCATGTGTTTTTATCACAGTGCTTTTTATACCATAGGTACATCCATTAATTTATATATTATTACCAAATTGTTTGATTGATTACCCTTCACTAAAAGCGTTTTCTTCGTAAAAGGTTCAGACATGTCGACGATGTAGTATGCATAAAACCCATAGATATATTATTACGGCTAGATGGTCATCTTAACACTGTAAAAATGGCAGTCCATGTAGGCGCCTACTATTTTGATTTCTCA